>LOEQ01000480.1:122979-139481 GCA_001685075.1 Bramus lutescens | reverse complement strand
TGGCCTGCAGGCGTACACACAGAAAGAATATTGTACACATAATAAATAAATAAAAATTAAAAAAATATTTTTTAAAAAAAAGTGTCTCTTCATTGAACCCAGAGTTCACAGATTGAACCAGCCAGTCGAGCCAGTGAGTTTCAGGAATCTACCCTTCTCTTCCTACTCCCACAATGCTGTGCTGGAATTACAGATGCTGGCTGCTGTGTGTGTCCAACTTTTGCGTGCATACTGTGAACCTGAGCTTAGTTCCTCATGCTTACAAGGCAAGCACTTTGCCAACTTCACTGACCCTAGGCAGTCTCCATTAGTTAGCAGTTACATTTAGGCAGGCTTTTAACGTATAAAATGTATCTTTGACATTTATGTCTTAACGTTTTAGAACTAAAATATTTTAACGTGGAAAATCTGTAATACAATATAGGCAGTGTTGGATTTGTGTGTTTAAGTACTCATACGCTGAATAAGATCTGGAGTAGAGCCAGGAAAGCCAGCTATGTTTGACTCTTCCTGGTGCTCCTCCCATGGTTGTAAAACTTTCAGTTTTTTTCTCTCCATGATTTTAGTTTTAAAATTGAGTGTGTGTGTTTGATGGTGTTGAGAGAGTGAGTGTGTGTGTATGGGGGGAAGGGGTGGAGATTGATTTTCATTGTGTTGCTTTGACCTATAATTTTCTGCCTCTAAGTAGTTGTGATTATAAACGCAAGCCACCATATCTGAAGAGACCTACACTGATTGCCTGCTTTCTTTCCTGAAGATTGAAGCAATATCAAAACTTCAAACTAATTTAATAGATAGTGCTTGCAAAGAAGATATAAAATTTTAATTTAATTTTGAGCTAAAATGTGCAAAATTACTTTATAAATAACTAAACAATTTAGAATATATGATGGACATTTGTATTTTATAAAGCTTAAAATATTTCCATTTTATTCCTCTTCCATTTATTCTTGCCTTATTAAGTATTGTGATAAGTTGATACCAGTAGGACTTTAATTAATAACATATGCGATAACAATTATTTAACAAACTTTTCAGAGTATACATCCTTACTGTATGTAGAAATTGGGAGATTTTTATACTTTGTATTCTTAACTAAAAGTGGGTTGCCTTCAGGAAAGTATCAAGTATTAATAATACATAGTAACCCATCTTAACTCTCATTTTTATTTGCCCTTTTAATAATAATTTCCCAGTTCAAAGTATTAAAGCAATATAAAAAAATTTAAATCAATTTGGAAAGGTTAATTTTTATGAAGTAATATATTGCAAAAGGAGTAAGTACAAGTAAAAAGTCAAGAAGATTATAAGTAAGATAAAAGTAATTGTTATCAATTTGTTATATGTCCTTACAGAAACTTCCTGTAAAAATGTATATTTTCTTATTTTTAATTATTATTTATTATGGATGTTTTGCCAGCATGTATGTCCATGTACCATATGTGTGCTGTGCCCTTGAAGGCCAGAAAATGGCATTGGATTTCCTGGACCTAGAGTTACAGATGGTTGTGAGCCACCTTGTGTGTGCTGAGAATTGAGCCTGTGTCCTTGGGAAGAACAATCAATGCCCTTAACTACTGAACCAGCCCTTAAAATATGTATTTAAGAAATATAACTTTATTTTTTGAAAGTGCAAGACAGCAAACTCAGGGTCTTGTACATCCTAGGCAAGAACTTGGCTTTTAAAAGAGGAGTCTTCCTATGTAGCTCAAACTGACCTCAAATTCAAGATCCTCCTTTTTGCAGCATCCAAAATGCTGAGGATACAAGCATGTGTCACCACATTCAGCTAACAAGCTTTTATTTTAGTTTGCATATTCATGAACTTCTAAATTATAATATGCTTGGAAAGTCTGGTATAATGGTGCATGCCTGTAATCCCAGTACTTAGGAGGCCGAGGCAGGAAAACACCTTGAATTCTGGACCACATAATGAGACCCTGTATTACAAAAAAACCAAAAGCCAGATACAGTGAAACACCAAAAGGTATAACCTGGGGTGAGGTAGTCATTAAGTTCATGGTACTATGGTTCTCTTAAGCAAGTTCTATGTAGATATAGAAGTCTTTATAATTCTTGTAATTCTTTAAGATATATACCATTGCAAACTTGCTTGTTTATTCCAGTATTGGCTTAGTTACATTTTATAATGTAGTCGGGTACTACATAATGACTTTGTAATCAATGATAGTTCATATATTTGACAGTGGTCTCCTTAGATTATTATACAACTAGAGTGGAGAGATTCCTATTACCAAGTAGTATAACCATAACATTGTAACTCCACTGTTTGCTCACGTTTGTGGCAATGCTGTGTAAACCCCTTGTCAGTCTTAGAAAATTATGACACAGCTACTACATAATGCTTCAGCAGATGTAGTACCTAAGACTTGGATAACAACCATAAGTGATTGGCTGGCATAGTATAGCATCTTACGCTATACTCTGAGAAGTTTGATGTGAGGACTAGCAATGTTGAGCTTTAGCATTCTGTTTATATTTCCAGTTTCTGTCTGTGCTCTTCCTACTTAAATTATGTTTGTTTACTGTAAAAGAAGGTGCCATGTTATACCAGCAACTGACCTATAGACCTCATGCTAACCTTAATTCTTGACTCATTTTACCTTTTGCTTGGTTTCATTTGTTATTTTGTTCATCATAGTCCCAGAAACAATAAATAATGCCACATGAACACATGCACACACCATCACCACCACTTAGTTAAAATGTGCAGTAAGCTATGTCATCTAGGCATGTGTTAGTGCACTATGTTTTCACAATGAGGCCACCTGGTGATTTAATTTCTCATATCACTGCCCTTGGCTGATATAATACTATACATTAATTTTTAAGGAAAATCAACACCATTTGTGTTTGTGTAGTGCAAATTAGATAGACAAGGTGGCTGATAAGACAGTGTAATACTGAAGTTAATCACACAGATGCTAAAACCAAGCGGCCTGGATTATAATCACAGTTTTGCAATTTATGTCTGCTCACTTTGGACAAATTAGTTAATTTCATTACCTCATGTATAATGAGAATAATAATCTCTAACTACTCACAATGCCTTACAGATTGATGTGAACTAATACTGCAGTTACTGCTTCTTACCAGTGTATGGTACTCTTAGAATCTGTTAAATGCTCGTATTATGGCTTCTAACAAAAAGATTTAATTTTGATTTCTTCATTTGAATCCTAACCCTTAAAACTTTGAATGACTCTTAAAGTATCTCCTTGTATTCAGGTAGGTTTTTTTTAATTTAACTATAAATGCTTTTTCCCAGTTAATATTTTCAGTCAAATCTAGGCTTCTAAGCAAGCTGTTCATATTCTTGTAGATAATTTTAGCACTTACTTCCTCATTGACTGAATACCTCTTACTGCTGATTTATTTATATCAATAAGTAGTTTACATGACAAGGTTGTAGCAGCTTGTTTATGAAAAATCAAGTATAGGCTCAGGCACACATTCAGTGCTGATCATTTCATCATGTGTTTGTACAAAATGTTTTTAAAGTTTTACAATTTGCATGTTATTATTTTGATACTTTTAAGACAAGGGATTAAGGCAGGTTTGGATACTGAGAAATTTTTCCTTATCAACGTGTGTGTGTTGTACATAGCATTATTAGTCTTTCTCATTCATACCGTGTTAAAAATTTGCTCTTTATTAAAAATAGATGTTATACTTATGTTCAAAAACTGAGTTTACATATAAGTTCCTTTGTCGTCATTCTTTAAGATGTGTATTAAAACAATGGCACTGCTCATCTATCATGGTTTCCATTTAGTAGAGCTTATACTTGTGTGCTTAAACTTTATCATTTAATGTGAAAATAATCTTGGTTAATTTAGTGTTTGTTCTCATATATCACATTTTTATGCTTTTAAAATACATGGTACTTCTTTTAAGCAGCCAAAATGATATTTGATTTTCTCATAATTATGACCATTTATAATTTTTATTACTTTTATGAGCTATTTATTTGCTAGTTTTAGTGTCCTTCATTGTTTGCATGTTTTAAAAAATATTTATTATGTATATTTGTTGTGTCTTGTGTGTACATGCTCTGTGATGGTCAGGACAAGTCGCTGGAGTCAGTTCTCTCCTACTATGTGGGTCCCAGGATGGAATTCATGTTTAAGTCTTGGTGACAAATGTTTTCACCTGCTAAGCCATCTGACTGCCCCATTGTTCGCATGTCTGTGACCCTTGGGCACTGCCTTTCAACACACTGGCTGTCAAACACAAGGTTTTGTGTTCTATTACCTTATCTAATTTTCACCAACCCCACCATTCTGAGAATGGGATGTAGGGCCTTACACATGCTAGGCCAGGCATCCTACAACTGAACTAAATTCCCAAGCTACTATCTAATATTTTTTTCAGATGAAAGAAAGGTATAGTTCATTAAGATGGAAGTTTCTAGAATTAGGAACTGGAGAGATGGTTCAGTGCTTAAGAGTATTGGCTACTCTTCCAGAGGACCCAGATTCGCTTCCCACCACCACATGATATAGCTCACAATCATTTACCTGCAGTCCAGGATATTAACACCTTCTTCTAACCTCTGCAGGACTGCAGAGTCTTATACATGCATGCTAACACTCAAATGTATATAAACTAAAAATAAATAAAACAAAATTTTTTTAAGAACTGGTGTTATACTGTGATTAAGCAGATCTTTTCATGAAGCAGGTGCTTTCCAGGATTCATGTTCTATTTTTAGTCATAAAAATTTCTAACCAAAATGTTTTACTCCACTATTTTCATGGTTAAAAGTCTTTTAGATATTTGCTCTCAGAGGCTTTTATAACATTAATGCTTGCAATCAATCTCTCCTGTACTAACTGTACTTGATGTAAACAAATAACCAGGGAGATAAAGAAAGCAGAGATAGGGGTAGTTGGTTTTGTTGAAGAAAATAAGTGGAGCTTATTAAATTAAAATGCAAATATTCTTGGTGCCATTTCTACCAACAGACAATAATATTTCAAGTATTTGATGTAATTCTGCTTAGCACCTATGGTAGCACATTTTCAGCCACAATGAAAACAAACCTCAAGTCTGTGGGTTGGGCTCTATTTATAAAGAATTCAACCATTGTTAATGAAGAGATCTACTGAAACAAAGCCCAATTTTAACTTTAAGATATCAATAGAAGTGATAAATGAGAGTGAATAGGTGTAGGAAGTACAATTTCATGGATCAGCCTGTTCTTTTTGTGGGGTTCTGATTATTAAATACTTTTATTAATTCTGGTAAGGAGTGAAAACGGATAAAAATGCATATTTGGCAACTTTGCCTTGTTCTTGCTTTGTGTTTTTGCTTTGCTCTTACTGTAGAAAATGATAAACTGGTAAACACACCATTTAACTAGTCTATATGAAAGATAATAGGAAGTTTAAGTTAAGCCTGTGAATACCAGTCTTGTTGCTGGCTTCCCATCCTAGTTCCATAGATTTCTGTGGGTGACCTTTGGTAAGAGACTTTTCCTTCTTCCCTGCCATCCCTGCTTTCCCCTCCCTCCCTCCCTCNTCCCTCCCTCTTCTGTCTATCTATACTTATTGACTTTTTGAGACAAGGTTCTACTCTGTAGCTCAAGCTGTAACTCAGCTGACCTCAAATAGTGGCAATTCTCCTGGCTCAGTTTCTCAATAGCTGGAATTACAGGAGACTCCTCTGGAAGTATAAGCACTTCACACTGCTTCCTAGCTTGACTTTTTCTTTTGTTTTAGCAGTAAGATATGAAGAATGTCATTAACAGGATGCAGTGTTGTTACTTGTGGCATTGGTAGAACAGGTATTTCTTCCTTGCGTGCCTGCATGTGGAGACTAGAGGACCACCTCTAGTGGCTTTCTTGGGCTGCGGTCCACCCTTTTTCCTTCAGGTAGTGTTGTTCACTGGGTGGAACTCACCATTTAGGTTAGCCTCAGTACCCTGTCTCTGCTTTCCTACTGCTGGATCTGTGTGTGTGAGCCACCCTCCCCCACCCTGACGCCACCACACGCACTAGTGGTTGGTTTTTGTTGTGGCAGCTTTTGAGTTTATGGGTTCTGGAGCAGCTTAAACTCAGGTCCATGTGTGCTTGCAGATCAAGTGTTTTACTAACTGAGCTATGGACTCAGTCTCTGAATTGGCAGAGAAATAAGTCATTCTTGGGCAAACAAGTACTCCATTTTCTTACCCACACATGAATATAATCAAGTTGGTTTATTAGAGGCAGAGAATGCAGTGGTGGCTTCCCAGAGACTGGAGGCGTGAAGCATAGAGAAGGGCAGAGTCTGGTAGGTTAATGATACAAAGTTACAACTAAACAGGAAGCTCAGGTATCCTAGACTGTAGATAATGACCATGTGTTAAAAAAAAAAAGCTAAATAAGGGGATTTAAATGTTCTTATTACAGAGATAATAAACATTTGAAGAGATAGTACACATTGAAATATCACATGCCAGCCAGGTGGTAGTGGCACACGCCTTTAATCCCAGCACTCAAAAAGAAAAAAAGATATTACATACCATCCTCCAAATATGAACAATTTTCTATGAGTCAATTAGAAAGTTAATAGCGTTGATAATAGTGCCATTTTAGGGTCATTGGGTCTATATAAAGTCCCTTTATTTTACTATTGATGATCAGAACTTTACCACTGATTCTGATTTGTATATAAGATGATTGATTGGTTTTCGTAAGTTTTAGTAGGCAATTTAATATTTAAAGAATCTTGGAAACCAGTGACATTAGGGCTGTTAGGAAAAATAATTGTTATGACTATGAAGACCCAGGGGATTCTTGTTTATACTTACTTTAATTATAAAAATTTGGTCTTGATTTACAATTCTTTCTGCTTTGTATATGAATAATAGTATGTCTCATTGGATCTTCAGAGTTCTGTGAAAGGCAGAACAGATAGCATCACTGAGAATGACGTTTAGCAGCTTCTCCAGAGTAGTGAGCCAATTCTGCCATCTCTTAGTTTTTACTCAAGTATCACAGAGCTTCTGTGCATAGTAGTCACTTGCTGCTGTGTAACCTGCTTTTCATGTCCAGATAAGCTGAAATTGTTGGCTCTTTCGCATTTGCCAGAAGTATTTTGCTGTTGTTGTTAACAGTTTAATCTTTGTAGAACAGTTTTTAGGTTCACAACAAAACTGAATGTACAGTACAGCCTACACTAAGATCCCACATACTAGTTGCACCTCTTCTCCATTCTCAGCAGTTTCCCAGGAGAGGCAGTCACTTGTCTGGCGGATGAGCAAATTGGCACCCTTTCTCAATGGATTTGAACAAATGTGTAAATGACAGTGTGTCCACATTATAGTATTGTATCGAGTAATAGCTCTGCCCCAGAATCTACCTCACTCCCCTTTTTTTTGACTGTATACCAAGGAAGAAAAACAGGTAATAAGTTCTGTCACAATGTATTGATATAATTCTCACACTACTTGTGGCTTTAAAATTCAGAAATATTTGATTCAGAAATTTTTCAACTTATATATGTTTGTTAATTGATTCTAAATAAAAATTTTACATCATAAAAGATACTGTGTAAAGTGTGTGTGTGTGTGTATGTACATGTATGTACACATTGGTAAACCTGTTCATTCGCTCCCTCAATAGTCATTGCCTATAGTTCTTTGTCTGTAAGGGTGGGGACTCCAAGATCTTTTTACCTTTCAGTATTGTATGTCTGTTGCTGTTGTCATTGTTCTGTTCTTATTTATTCAACTGTTTTCAAAGGAGACTGTTTTACATTGGCTTCCTAGCATTCTGGCTTTTATAATCTTTCTGCCCCCTCTTTTGTGATGTTTCCTGAACCATAGATGCAGGAGCTGTGTTGTATACACACACACACACACACACACACACACACACACACATTGGGACTGAGCTTCTCATAATCCATTGATCACTGCATTGTGTTCAGTTGTAGTTTTCTGCAGGGGTCTCCATTTTCTATAACAAGAAGCTTTTTTGATGAGAGGTGATAGCTACACTTATGTGTGTGTAAAAGATAAGACCTAACATGTAGTTAGGAATTATGCTACTGTAGCAAAGTGGTGATAGTAGATTTTCTTCTAAGATCCATGGCTTCACTAACTCTGCGAAGTTGGCTAGGTTATTAGTACAAGGCATGATTTTCTTCCTGTTGAATTGATCTTAAGTCCACTTAGCAGTTGGTTACCACCAAGATATGAGTGCCATTTATTGCACCTTTAGTGTATATCTTGCTATGCTAGTTATTGTTGTGATTCATAGGTGCCACAGCTGAGTAGAACCCTTAATTGCTTCCCTTCCATTGCAAATTTTGTAATATTTTCTGGTCTGGAAGCTAGACTGTAGTAAAGAGGCTTTTGGGTTAGATCCAATTCAGATAATCCAAGTCCTATGTCCAAAATATGCAGTGTGTCTTATCCAGAATATACAAAGACTCAAAAATCAAAGAGTCTAAGGAAATAAATGACCCAATTAAAAAGTGGCTAGAAATCTGTGACATGGGGGCCTGCTTGTTGGGGTTTCTGTCCTGCCCAGTTCCCATAGCTGGTAAATAACAAAGAAATTACACGGAAGTCTACATAAGTTATAAACTGATTGGCCCATTAGCTCAGGCTTCTTATTAACTCTTATAACTTATATTAACCCATTATTCTTATTATGTTAGCCACATGGCTCAGTACCTTTTTCAGCAGGGCAGGTCACACCCTGCTTCTTCAGTGTCTGGACAGGACTGCGGAGAAATGGGCTTCCTCCTTCCCAGAATTCTCCTGTTCTCATTGACCCACCTCTACTTCCTGTCTGGTTNNATACTTCCTGCCTGGCTACTGGCCAATCAGCATTTATTTAAAACATAATTGACAGCATATAGACAACTCTTCTGCACCAGGAATCAAAGCAAAGTTCCTCAATATAAGAGATAAAGATGGCTAAGAAGCACCACAAGAAGAGCTACTTATATTCCTTAGCACTTAGGGAAATACAAATCAAAACACTCCAGGCAGATTAACTACTAAGGTCAACAAAACAACTGACATCAAATGCTGGTGAGGGTGTGGGGAAAGGGAAACCCTCATTCACCATTGGTGGGAATGCAAATTGGTATAGCCACTCTGGAAGTCAGTATGGAGAATCCTCAAAAAACCTAAAATAAATAATTTGGCCCACCAATGCCACTTTTTGGCAGGTGTCCAAAGAATTCGACATCCTACTCCCAAGCTACTTGCTCAGCAGTGTTCACTGCTGCCTTATTCACAATAACTAGAAAATGGAAACAACCTAAATGTCCTTCAGCAGATGAATGTGTAATGAAAGTGTGGCACATATACACAATGGAATAATATTTAGCAATAAAGAAAAATGAAGTCATCAAATTTCCAGGTAAGTGGATGGACCTAGAAAAAAATGATATGAATCTAACCCAGACCTGGAAACACAAATGCTACATGTTCTCTCTCATCTGTGGTTCTTTTGTTTTGTTTTTCAAGACAGGGTTTCTCTGTGTGTAAGACCCCTAGCTGTCCTGGAACTAGCTCTGTAGACCAGGCTGGCCTTGAACTCACAAAAATCTGCCTGTCTCTGCCTTCCAATTGCTGGAATTAAAGGCCTGTGCCACCACTGCCCGACTCATCTGTGGTTCTTAGCTCCAAATCATCAGATGTGAGCACAGAATATGGAATAACCACAGAAACCAGAAGAGTGTAAAGGGACCATGGATGGAATACTTGAGAGGAGAATAGCAGGATTCAGGTGATATTTGACTGTGTTTGTGAAGATTTGTTTCTGGGATCCTTATTCTGTACATTTAGTTTGTATATTCATTTTCACTCTGCTAAGAATGTGAAGTTCTGTCCCTATGTGGTGGTGCATGCCTCCAGTCTCAGCACTCAGGAGGCACTAGAGCAGAAGGATCGCTGCACATTTGATGCCAATCTAGACTACATAGTGAATTCCAGTCCAGCCAGAGCTACATAAAACATCATATAACAACAACAAAATACTAGCTTCTTTTGATTTCTTCTTTAAACTTTGGGTTATTAGAAATGCATTGTTTCCAAATATTTGGAAATTCTCCTATCTTTTCATGTGATTCTAAATTTGATTCCATTGGGTAGAAAATACTCTTTTTCATGCTGATATTTTTTATTGTATACACACTAGGTTCAGTTTCTTAACAGAATAAACAGTATCCTCTAGTACTGAGAAGATAATAAATAAAACGAAGTTATGTAAGGTAATGAACAAAGATTTGTTATATACTCAAGTAAATTGATTTTCTACAGTTCACTTATTTGAAAGTATAGAGTTGATGCAGGACATAAGCTGTTAACTATTGGTTCCTTGCCTTATAAGACTAGTTTATTAGTACTGTTTATGTGATGAGAGAAGAAAATTGCTATATGTGTGACTATCATCTCTTAGTGGCGTAATTCAGTGGTGACATTTTTATATTATACAAAAAGAAAACAAATATAAGTATTGGTCATTTTAGGAATGCTACTTAAACTAGAACATTTAAATATACATTCTTTCCCACTCTATTCTGATAGTTTATGAACTATTAAATCAATCTTTAGAAGTTATACTTTTAGCATTGACATAGTCAAGCAATAAAAGAAACCAGACTAGGTTGTGACAGCTTTTGTTTCTTACAAAAAGCACCATCTTACAAAAAGAAAGGGGGATGTTAATTATTCTTCATTGGGATCAGTTACAGCGAGGAGGCCAGGAAACCATGAAGTGAAATAAAAAGATGAAAAATGATGATGAAGAGCAGAAGGCAGTCCAAGGGCCACAACAGAGCACAACAGTTTGGTGAAAATAAAAGGCATTTTGTAGGATTGAAATTCCTTTACATTTACTGAGATTTATATTTATAGTTTAGAGTATGTCCTGTGTTAGTAATTGTTTTATATCCGCTGATGAATAATGTATATCCTGTAGTTGGTTAGAATGGTCTTTAAATGTCAGTCAACTCTGTCCTTACTGACTTTGCCGGCTAGATCTGTTAGTCACTGACTGATACTGTCATCAGTGCAATACTGTAATTATAAGCAAATGTAGGAGATTTGTTTCTAGTCTCCCTGTTCTATACTTTTTGGTGTGTTAGATATTCACTTCTAGCAAATGCAATTCCATAAGTCAAGGAAAGTAAAGATGAAGTTTATGAATTAAACCATTGTCATTTCTGAAGAATTTCATAGTTCTTGCAAGGTAAGCATGTTAGTGACAAATTCCTTTAGTTTTTGTTTTTAGATTCTCCCTCATTTTGAAGGATAAGTGACCTAGATGCAGAATTATGGCTTGAATGATTTAAACATTTCACTTTCTAATCTTGACATGGTTGGAATAGAAGTCTGATGTAATTCTTATCCTAGCTCCTCCTTCCTCTGGCTTATTTGACCATTTTTTCTCTTTGTTTCTTTTGCTTGCAGTTTGAGTATCTGCAGATTTTTTTGGTGTTTGTTTTAGTTTTAGCAATCCCCNCCCCCCACACACACACACCAAGCTCCTCTCTTGCTTGGCCTCATCTTCAACTATATTTGGAAACTAATTCTTAACACCTCCACTGCAGCTGCTTTGGTCCATGTTGTCTTGGGTGGTTGCAGTTGCCTTCAGTGTTCTTCCTGCCTTTGCCCTTTATCTCTTTCATAGCTGGAGGAAGCTTGTCATCCTCTGTTCAGAGTCATCCAGTGGCTTCTTGTCTCATACCAAGTTAGTAGCCAAAGTCCTTACCATGACCAGCAGGCTGAATTTAGCTCTGTGCTGGATCTCCTACTAATGAACCTCAATTGCTCTCCAGTACTAGGGCCCTCCTTGTTCTTATGGAAGTTACCAGTCTTCTCAAGGCTTTGCCACCCCGTTCTTTTGGCATACCTCTGTTCTTTAATCTTCCTAGCCTTTGGTCAATCAAATGCTACTTTTGAAAATTTAAGCCATATACTCCATGAACTCCTTTCCCCATTTGCTGCTTCATTATTCACCAAACTGTTTGTTTGTTTACAGTATTCGGGTTTGAAACAGGGCTCTGATCATGCATATCCCCATCTCCTCACTAAAACCCTTCACCTACAGACTTGTCTCTGACAGAGGAGACCATGGCACACTGAAGAAAATGAAAGAAAGCCAATTAGGATGGACAGTTGAGAACTGAAAGGGGCACATTGTAGGACAAATTTAGCATGGGGTTTAGCGGTCAAATTATACAGACTTCTTCTTAGTTCTTATTAGTATTTCATTCTTTATTTTAAGGATAATGATAGTCACTAATAAAATATTTTACTCAATTGGGGGGTGGATAGCAAGGAGGTATTTACCAATGTGACCAATTTGTCATTTGTGAAAATCATCCTAGCTTTCCTGGTGGAGAATAGGCTTGAGGGGGTGTCTTAGTCACTTTTCTTTTGCTGTGATAAAACACCATGACCAAAGCAAATTATAACAGAAAGCATTTACTCTGTGAGTTCGAGGCCAGCCCAGTCTACAAGAGCTAGTTCCAGGACAGGCTCCAAAGCTACAGAGAAACCCTGTCTCGAAAAAAAAGAAAAGAAAAGAAAGCATTTAATTGTGCTTATAGCTTCAGAGGATTAGAGTCTGCCATGGCAGAGCAATGTGGTACCAAGCAGCAGGTACGTTGGTTAGAGCAGCAGCTGAGAGCTCACATCTCAAACAGCAAGAAACAAAGAGTACACTAGGGTTAGTAAGAGGCTTTTGAAGCCTCACAGTTTGACCCTTTGACATACCTAATTCTTCCCAAACAGTTCTACCAACTGGGGACCCAGTGTTCAAACGTAAGATCCCACAATGGCCATTTTAATTCAAACCAGCACGGGAAAGATTTGATATAATCAAATGGCAGTTAGTTCCAGTAATATAGGTGTCAGTTTTCATGGGTTACTTAGTCTATTTGGGTTAATGGCCATGTAAAAAGAATGTTGAGGCAGTAAATATTCAATGAAATATATTTATAAATATCTAAAATCAGCAATTTATATCTCCTAATTATCAGAATGAGCTTTTCAATTTTATATAGTCTTTTGATTCCACTATGAGAAAATAGAATGTCTTATTCAGTATAGATCTTCAACATGCATCCTAGAAAGCTGTATATTTCTTAACATGTAACACAAAATAAAGCATCTCTATTCTTATTTAATTGCTATATAGGACATCCTCAACTTTCCTTTACATTAGAAGTAGACTATGGCTTTGTTTTCACCCTCTATTTGGAATGCGAAACATCGCAGTTTCGGATTGTTAAGCCAAGTGTGGTGATAACATGTTGACAGGAAGTATGACCTGAGTTCTGGGAAGAGTGGGTGTTTTCCATTTTAGTGGGTAGGAGAGAGAACAGGTGTGAGGTCATCTCCAGAGAAGAAAACACATACTCAGTGGCTACAACTCACTGGGGGCAAGGAGTGCAGTCCTGCCTAACCAATGTGATCTTCAGCAAAACAAACCAGCATCTTGACTTGTCCAGAATATTTGTAGGTACAAGATGACTACTGAAGTGCTCCATTTGAGACTCTTTAGATTGACTCTTGGTATAGGTTCTCATTGTTATACAGTACACTGAGGCTGGTAAGTGTTGGTCTTACCACACCACATTATGCTACCCATAGAAGACACCCTGTACTTTTATACATGTCTGCCATATTTCCAACTGCTACTGTGTTGAGATCATCTTTTGTACCACACAGTTTCTCAACAATAACATCAGATGTATAGTTGAGGATTCTCAGAGAACCTAGAGAATACCCTAAAGTGCTCCTTACCCAGTTGTCATATTCACTTTGGCATTAACCTGGCCTGTTTGGTTTTCCTTCAGTCCTAGCTGAAGACCATTCCTTTCCTCCAGTGTCATCCCTTCCATATAAAATCTTCCAATGGAAAAGAAAGTTAATCCAAATCTGCTCTAGGTTTTAACTCCAGTTGGCAGAATAAGCTCTTCCATATCCTAAAGATGTTGTGGTTCCACACTCACACATATGGAGACAAGGGGATCATGCCAGCCAAGTCAGCCTGCAAGCAGTCTATCCTTTCAGCTGTAAGAAAACTTGCTCCCCATGCCTTCTGGGTTGTGTTGCCACTTCCTTTGCCACCCTCCATGTTATGGCAGAAGAGGGCCTTCTACTTTTCAGCTTCCTCAGTCGAGTCAAGACCAATTCAGAACCTTTCAATACAAGAAGGTTAAAGAATCAATATGTTTATTAAGCTGCCTCCTAATTCAGGGCTCCTAAATTGATAGTGTTGCTGACTTATGTATATATTATTTTATTTGTTGTTCACACCAGTGTTGCTGAACTGATAAAAGATTTACCATTATCTTAGTTCACAGCTCCATTCTCACCCAATTCTAAAGGCTTCCTGGGTTATTGAACTAGGAACTCAATAGAAAAGGGATAGACATTAGTGTTTGTCAAAGTCTAGCTTTGAATCCACCCTCAATGATCTCATACAATAAAAATTTATTGAACATCTACCATTCTCAAGTATTGTTTGGAGCCATGGGGGGTGGGGTGGGATATTGACCGTGAAGCTGCTAAAAGCTAAAATATGTTATTAGTAGGCAGCTTTAAAAAATTGTGTTTCCTTGCCTTCCTGCCAGTCTCCAGTTTCTCATTCCTTTGTTCCTACATGGTGCTTGTATGGCTCTTGGATTCCTGCTATAAAACTGTGCCCTTGTGATACAAATGTTCTAGGTTCTTAGGATATAATAGATAGACTGCAGTAACTTGATAACCGCTATTAGAAACATCCTGTATGGAACTGGAGAGATGGCCAAGCCATCAATCATGCTTGCTGCTCTTGCAGAGAACTGGAGTTCAGGGCCCAGCAACTACATGTGGTGTCTTATAAACTCCTGTGACTCCAGCTTTAGAGGATCTGACATTCTCTTCTGGTTTCTGTAGATACCAACACACAACATGCCATACACTCATACAGACACATATGTATTTATAAAAAAAAATTTTAAGAAAAAAGCCCTATGTGGTTATTCCTCCCCTTGTTCGTCACAGTAATAGCTCAATAGTTTACTCCAAGTCTCTTGAATCTGCTTCATTGTTTCTCTTGAAATTTCACATTTATTCTACTTGTCCACGTATACGTCCTTCCTCTCCTGGCATTCAAATGATAGATACAAGACACAGTGATACAGACCCTTTAAATGTCTCCACTCCTCAGTCTCTTTCCAAATACATAAATACAAGTTTATGAATATATGCACATGAGTAGAGACAAGTTGGCATGTTAATCAATGAACTCTGAAATCAAATTGCTTCAGTTTGAATCATGGCTTTTCTTCCTAGATGTGCACTCTTGTGCACTTTATTTATTAATTAGCGTCTACCTCCTAAGCTTGTGATTTCCTCCTTCCCAGGTGATACTGAGGGTTGAACCAGTGGCCTTGCCTACACTAAGCAGATATATTGCCACTAAGCTATGTCCTCAGCTCCCTTATTGTGAATTATGTATACTAAGCACTCAGGAAATGTTTGCTGGAATTATTGATTG
This sequence comes from Bramus lutescens, assembly GCA_001685075.1. Classification (NCBI taxonomy): domain Eukaryota; kingdom Metazoa; phylum Chordata; class Mammalia; order Rodentia; family Cricetidae; genus Bramus; species Bramus lutescens. The sequence continues at coordinate 123,963 of LOEQ01000480.1, read as the reverse complement.
TTATTATATAACAAAGCATAATATATTGGAAAGCAAATGTCATTTAAACACTAGAAACAGGTTTGGATATGACTTCCTAGTTATTTTATGCCTAAATCATTTAACCCAACTAAACCCTTTTATGGTTTCCCTTTATAATGGGGACAATAATATGTTTTAAGTTTTTTGATTACATAAAAGCTTTTTAAATGTCAGAATGCTACATAAAGCTCAGTTGCTGCTGGTCACCTGGTTTCACTTTCCTTTTCAAGGTCACACACATTTCAGCTGGATAGAAGAAATGAAGTAGTCTACTAGAAAAATAAATATATTGCTGGGTGAGGTACTTCGTGCATGTAATTCTAGCACTCAAGAGACCCAGTTTAGGCTCAGTTTAGGATCTGCTTCAAAAAATAAAATAAAATAGACAAATCTATTAGAAACTTTGTGACAGTGATCCCTTCCCAGATGACTCCAAACTCAGGCTTCTTCATTTTAAGATTAAAAATACGTAGCTTATTTGGCAGTCACACTAAGGAACAAAATTAGAGTAAATTCTCCCATGTATGGAATAATATCTGCCAGTGGATTCCAGAATTGGACATATTTAGCTGCGCTTAGCAGAATTTAGTTAACTTGATCAAGTGTATCTTTTAAAGTAAAAAAATGTTTTCGTTAGCCTTGAAAGTATTAAATTTTTTTTTAGATTGAGGACTGTGAAAGTGGCTCAATCAGTACCTGCCTTATAGTCATGAGGACCTGAATTTGTATCCCCAGTACCTATAGAAAAAGCTAGGCTGGTATACACCTGTAATCTTACAGGGGAATCAGAAACAGGATCCCTAGAGTTCATTGGCCGGCTAGTCTTACCTAACCAGTGAGCTTCAGTTCAGAGAGACCCTATCTCAGAAAATAAGGTAGAAGCAGTGGATATCCAGCATTGAACTGTGTTGTGTGCATTTGCGTATGCTCTCTCATTCACTCTCTCTCTCTCTCTCTCTCTCT
>LOEQ01000480.1:82270-92999 GCA_001685075.1 Bramus lutescens | reverse complement strand
GTCTAAGCAACTACATATCCATTATGGATAGGTAGGGCCTGCTGTACTCTGAGAGTTAGCTAAGAAACTTCAAAAAAAAAAAAGGCAGTAAAGTTCGGATCCAATGGAAAAGTAATACTTAGTACTTTCAAAATGATTTTGTGAAATAAGCAATCAGTACTTTTTATTGTTGTTTTTACCTAGATATTTTATGACCTGGTCAGACAGATAAATAGAAAAACACCAGTGGAAAAGAAGAAGCCTAAAAAGAAATCATGTCTGCTGCTCTAGACTTGAAGTCAGCAGCAGCTCTGAGCCAGGTAAGATGCTTAAGCAAAGTAAACCCTTCCTCGTTTCTCCCAACTCTAACCATTTTACTGACTCTCAGTGTTTCTGAGCTTCTATTGCTTGTACATGTGACAGATACTTGTATCTGTTAGATAATTTGCCTCCTCTCCAGGAATGTCTAAACTCTTAAGAGTGAGGAACGTGTGTGATTTGCTCACCACCATGTTGTCAACACCTGCTAACAAGTGGGTATTTGAGAAGTAGTGCTAGAGGCTGGGTAGAGCTTACCTTGTGTTAGCATTTCTGTTTGCTCCTCTTTGAGCTTAGCATTAGCAAAAACATATGGTGTGTTGTATCTGCCATCTATCACCCAGAGCTATGGGGTTTTTTTTGGTTGGTTGGTTTGGGTTTTTTGTTGTTGTTGTTTTTGTTTGTTTTGTTTGTTTGTTTGTTTGTTTGTTTGAGACAGGGTTTCTCTGTAGTTTTGGAGACTGTCCTGGAACTCACTTTGTAGACCAAGTTGGCATTGAACTCTCGGAGATCCTCATGTCTCTGTCTTCCTAGTGCTGGGGTTAAGGTGTGTGCCAACACCAGCAGGCTAGAGTTGTGTTTTTAGAAGTATCCATGTTACATGTATCAATAGTTAGCTTTTATTATATGACAATACTTAATTTATTATTTGACTAATGGGTATTCTGCTATTGAGGGACTTTGGGGGAATTAAGATGGGTAATACTGAGCCCAGCCTGGCAGCCCACACCTGTTATCCCAGAAAAAGAACAGGGCAGGAAGATTAGAAGTTCAAAGCCAGCTTCCCTTACATAGCAAAGTCAGAACAGCCAAGGCTGCTTGAAACCCTGGCTTAAAACAAACAAAATATATGGATAGTTTGCATGCAGTTCTGTGCATGACTTATGCACATACACATGTCTAGAAATATAATGGCCAGCTCATATGCTATATATGTGGATTTTTTAAGTGATTGTACCAGGGTACATGCACCAGCAATTCATGAGTTCCATATCCTCCCCAGTATTGGTGTTTTTAGACTTCTTAAAGCTGAACCATTCTGTGTGATGTATGATAGCATATGTAGTTCTGCTTGTCAGTTCTTCTCAAGAGTGGGTGCTCTAACAAATGTCACACCAGTCTGCATCAAGTGGTAGTTGACTTCAGGTAGCATTCTGCTTTCATTCAGTGGACCCACTGCTACTCAGGTGAGAAGCCAGGCCCTGTGAAGCAGTTAGTTGTTTTCCTTTAATTACATTTTAAAATCCCCTGATATTTCTTCTTTGTCAGCTATTAAACCAAACAGAATGCTTTCCTGAAACAGATGTATGGTGTAGTCTGAGGCTAATTATGTGAATATGAATAAATTGATGGAGTTAGAGAAGAAACATAAACTCTGCTCACTTGAGAGCTACTACTGTCGATCTCTGGGGCCCATTTAGTATATTACTGCTTTCTGAGCTCCTGATGAGTTAATCTGTGCTCCTTAGAGATAGGGATGAGTAAGTATCTCTTAGAAAAAAGAATTGAGTAACTTCAACCCTTTATAATGGACAAATAGAAAGGAGGAAAAGCATAGATTGTCTTAGGTGGTCAAACTTGGAAGGTCAACTTCTAGCCAAATGGTTTCTTTTTCTGAAGAGCTAAGTGACTTTTCCTGAAACTGATTGATTAAAACACTTTAAATCATTAGTTTCCTGACAGTTATTATTGTTGGTGTTTGTGTGTGTTTAAGAAAAGATATAAAGACAGAAACATGAGGACCCAAGTTGGTAATGTGTTGTTAACTCTTTTATAGTTGACTGGCTTATTGACACCATTACCTTGGCAAATCTAAGTTTTAACTTTGCATTCTCAGAAAATGTTCCTTTAGGTTAAAGAAAAAGATACCACTTGACCTATTATGATTTTAAAATGCATTCATACAGTTTACCTTAGAGAAGACAAAGCTTGCCTAGGTCTGGCAATAAGCCATTCATATTGCTTGTATTAATCCTTAGACTTGTACGTAATTCAATTTAAAATGTAGTCTCCTGAGATCTTGTAGGTGTACAATGATAGAGGCCTTTTCGATCAGAATACCTTGCAGTATGTTTATTGTGATTTGCAATGCCATGTTACGCCTGTATTTTTTTGAAGTGCTAAAGCTTAGTGTGGTAGCACATGCCTGTAGTCCCATCTATTCAGACTAAGGCAGAAGGATTGCTTGAGCACAGGAGTTTGAGGCCATCCTGGCCAACATAACAAGACTAAAGCTCTAAAGAAAGTTCTAAGATAACAGGGTAGGTTTAAATAACAATTACAATGTTTTAGTAAGAGTAGCTGAACCTTGGGGGCAGCTTGTATGTCTATAGCTTTTAAGTAGAATTGTATTAAAACATGTAAATCTCAAGTAATTCCAATTTTAAAGACCTTAGAGAAATCATCCAGAGTTTACTTTATAAACTAATTAGCTTCTATTGAGTAGTAGGACCTGCTGATTCTTCTGCCTTTGAGTCTGGGTTCTTTCTGCCTTGTCTCTTGTTAGCTGTGTTAGAAATGATAGTACCTAATAGGGAACCAAGAAAATGGTTGAATATAGAATTTCCCACAGAATTTAGACAAATATTGAACTTAAAAGAAAGATAATGGGATACAAATGAAATATTGCTGTCTGCCTCTTTATAGGCAGGGTATTATATTAGATAAGATGTGAAATACCAAGTGTAGTAAAACTAGGGACAAACAAAAATTGATTACTAATAGCTGTTTGTGAACTCAGTCTTCTATATTTGATTTTGAACTTTTGAGATAGTCTTGAGTACTCCAAACTGTAATCAGGTCATACTTGGGACTCCTGATCCTCATGCTGCCACACATGGCTTATTTTTGAACATGTTTAATGGGAAGGTAAAATCGCTCTTCTACTGAAGTAGCTTGGTATAATTTAGTTCCTTAGTAATGGTCAGTAGATGTCATCCTTTGTGTGTTATTAGATATGTTTATTGACTGCCACCTTCTGACAGCGAGAGAACTCTGTGTGTCTGTGTCTGATCAATGTTGCAGATTACAGAAATGAAGAACTGTTGCCTATTTGGAAAGTGCCAGCATTCCAGACTTCAAAAACTAAATCTGAAGAGGCTTCTCCTGTTTTATATATTATGTGAAGAATTTAGATATTATATTGGTTTGCACAAGTTCCCTGGAGAAAAAGTTGCTCTGTGTATATCTCCTGGAAATAAGACATAGTATTTCTCCTTTGCAATAGCAGTTATAACAGATGTGAAATAAGATACTTGACTCTAATGCAATTATACAGAAGAGCATGGATGCATTTCAAATGTTAGATGTTACTACTATAATCAAATGATTTCATATTGACCTTTTTATCATGACTCTTCCCTATCAAGCACTAAAAAGTTGAACCATCATACTTTATATCTGTAATGATATAGATTATGAAATATCCCCTCAAACTCATTGCAGCAGATAACTTTTTTGAGTCATTGACTTCATTTTATATTTAAAAATTATGAAATATCATCTGTCATATTCTAATTAAAATTGTTTGTGCATAATACTTTGGAAAAATGGGTCTTTTATAGGAAAAAACTGGGATAACTGATTTCTATGGCTTTCAAAGCTAAAATATATAATATACTAAACCAACTCTAATATTGCTTCTTGTGTTTTACTGTCAGATTAAATTACAGCTTTTATGGATGATTAAATTTTAGTACATTTTCATTTGGTTTGTGTCTTTTTGTTATTGTTTATAGATTTGTCCTTTATTTTATAATGACCACATTGTTTAAAATGCAACAGTAGCTCCTTTCTGCCTGGATTCAGCAGAACCCTTGGCTTTAAACTACACTAATCAGTGATTTCTCTAGGAACAGACCTCGTACTTCCTGCTCTAGATATATTTATTCTACTATACAGTAAAATACACCAGGTGACATAGAATAGTTTTGTAAATTCTCTCTTGACCTTAAAGATTGTATCTTATTGAATAAAATATCCCACTCTGTATTATTTTTATATGTAAAAAGATAAGTTTAATACTGTATCAGGGTTTGACTTTGACTATTGCAAATCCTGCACAACTTGTAATTTCATCCAGGGAACCCTTGCCATTGTTAATTTGTTGGTGTGAGTGAGTTCACCAATGAAGTGTTATGTGAACATTTTCAAACTTGCTTTCTGATAGATCGAAGAACATGAAGGAAATGGTTGCAACTCAGAACACAAAAAGGGATGCATGACTTGACTATATGATCAGTTAGCAGGAGTGATATGAAGAGAGCTACATCACAGTTTTAGCCAGCTGTATTTAGGTGCTTTTCTTTTCGTTCTCATTTTCATTTTATAAAGGTGGGGCTTATGTAGGACGTGGACCCAGGGTGATAACTGTTGTGTGTTCTCCATGAAGAAAGGGAAAGCAAATGGCATGTTGGCCAGGTGCATACTGGAGAAGAAAGCAGATTGCAAGCTTAGGAAACCCTGTGCCTTGTCCCCGAAAATCAAGGAGACCAGTCCTAGAAAGTCAATCTTTGCTCAGGGATCTAGATACGGTCTCATTGCAGCTAGTTGTGAAGAGGTATTCATGCCTTGCTGAGATTGCCAGGTATGTGTCCAGCCCTTCAGTAAACTAAGTCAGCTTTCAAATGTAAGCTCTGACCAACCTGAAGAAATGTCAAAAAATACTGTTTGAACAATTGGAAATTGTATTCTTTTGATATTCTAATAAACTTAGCTACTTAACACTTCCCTTCTCTTGATGCAGTTATGCATGTCTGTGACTGAGGGGTAAAACCTTAAAATAAACTAAAATGCAAGTGGAAGGATAGGGTCATTTTGTCCCAGTGAGAAAAACTGGACTCTTTGCTTGATTGTTTCTTTGTGTTTGTTTTTTACATGGGGTCTTACTGTGCTACCCATGCTGGCTTCCAAGTTCAGTGATCCTCCTGCCTCAGCATCTCAAGTAACTAGGACTACAGAAACATGTCACTGTGTGCCCAGTTAGAGAGGCAAACCATATTTTAAGGACCTTTGAAGTCATTATGTTTTGAAATACTTGTCACATATTTCTTTGGACTTAAAGTCATGGACAGCTCACAAACCAGCAAAATGTCTATCCTATGTCAAATGGATTCTGTAGGTATTTGTTACATTAAATTGAAGTCTTACCAGTAGCATGAACTGATTTTTTTTTTATCAGCTTCCTTTGTCACCTCTGACAGTTGCGCTTGGGTTAAAGGTAAATTCAAGAAAAATGCCCTTTTTTGGCAATCGGGTATTCAAGGCAGCACCAATGGAGTCAGGAATGCAGTGTTATCTAAGGGAAATCTGTACTTGCTGAGCAAGTCAGAAAGGTGCCCTGTTAAGAGAAAGAGATGTCTTTTTATAGTGTGTTTTTGTGAACTCCTTGGTCCTGGAAGGGGTACCCAAATACAGGATATATTTTTGTAGCCAAGAAATCAAGAGTCTCTAGGTATTAATTTGAATATCATGACACATATCCATGAATGAATTCCATAGTAGTGTTTGTGGCTGTTTCAGATATAATAGCTTTAGGTGTGTGGAAAACATTCATTCATTTAAAGGAAGCTTGATGCTATAATTGGTTGTTTTTCTTTTTCCCCCAACTAGACCACAAGCAACTTTAATGACTTGATGCCTTCAATATAGTTTAGAATTAACAGTAAGTATTAGAATATCATCTTACCCTCCACTAGGGGGAGCTTAAGTATCAGATGATGCTTCTTTCTACCAGCATTGTATCAAAAGTATTTCCTACAAAGAAATTCCTTACAAAGAGGCATGGAAGCTCTCCCTCAAGAGAGAATGGTACACAGAATGTGGGGGGAAGGGATAGGGATACCGTTAACTTAGTGAACAGTGGCCACTTGAGTTTTTTTTTTTTTTTAATGTTTGGAGAAACAGTGGCTATTGGCATGTAACTGCTGTCCCTCCACAGCCCTGAACTCTGTTGTCATCAGAGGCCACATTTTACTCCTCAGTAGGACAGTTCCCTTCTTTGACATTGTAATGTACTTGGTAATATTAATTACATAGAGAAAATGCTGTTATTTTGATATTCACTTCATTGAAACAAGTGATTTGGCGTCATTTTTCTCCTCGTATGAATGGTAATAAAATAGTCTGCATGTCTTAGGTCTGACCGCTTTAAAATAGCTTCCCTGTGTGCCCTCACGTGTCAACAAATATTTGCCAGTCATATGTTTGAGTTTTGGTCTAGGAACTAAGGGGCAGAAAGAGAATTAATGAGTGTTATGTTTTTCTCCCTGACCATTACTCAGAGGATGCAAGAAAACAAAATATGCTCTTATAAATTATGTGTTGAAACTAGCATATAAAGGAATCGTCTCATAATTGGAGGAGAAAAATAGTTTTCAAAATGTACTTTTATTTGAGTCTTGTGCTTATTTAAGGTGCTAAATATATAGTAATGTAGACCCACTGAGTCCACACCAAACATCAAAGGACAGGTTGGTCTGCATATTCTTCTAGGGTCTGCAAAGAGCCTGTCCTGTGAGAAGCCAAAGAATGTGAGCATTGAGAGGTCTTGATGACCCAGCTATTAGCCGCTTAGAATATAAACACAAATACTCTTGCAAATACAGGACAGCTATTAGATTCATCTTGGGTTTCTCTTCCTGCAGTTTCATCATGGATTCATTGACTGTGCAGTCCTTTTAACTTTCTCATGTTTAAATGTTCCTTTAAGAACAGCTAGAGGCTTTGAACTGGATGCCTACTTCTTTCTGGGGGGAAGGCAACATGGATTCTGTTTTCCAGGCATTAACAGCCTTCTAAAGAAACTTAGAAGTTGCAAGTGCTTTGGGCTTGTTAAGAAGCAGACAAGTATAGTTCTAGGCCCAACTGCTAATTGCTTATGCAAGTGATTGGCCTTTCCCAGAAAGTAAAACTTTTTAATAAACCTTCCCACTTTAAACTGTTGTGTGCTTCTTACTTTGAACTGTCGTTTTCAGTGATTTTCTTTAATCCTACCCATGTTCAAGTTCTTACACTAAAATTGAAGGGCCTACAAAGCAGAAAAATGTATGAACTTTATGGGCCTAACAGTTCCTGTTATTTGTACTTTACACCAGTACTGCTCTGAATGCATGGGGTACAACAGTGAATCAAACATACCCACATTCCTTCCCTTGTAGACTTTTAATCTTTAGAAAATGGCAAAAGATTGTGTTGGGGAGATGAGTGAGTAGGTACCCCAAGTGTTTTCCGTGTAAACATAAGGACTTGAGTTCAGATCCCTAGCACTCACACACCTATGTAAAAGGCGGGGCTTACTAATTCTTGTAGTCCCAACACTGGCAAGTGAAAAAAGATGGTCCCAGGAATTGACTGGCCATCAAGTCCAGCCAAAACTGAGCTCCTGCCAAGCAAAGGGACCTCACTTTAAAGTGAAGAGTGATAGAGCAGACTCAACATTGACCTCTGGCTTCCACAGACCTATGCAAGGGCACTTGCGCATGTACACACATGGTGCACATACCTCACGTAAATAAATAAAACTGTTAAAACCCCTGTGTGTTTATTATGATGGATGCTGTTAAAAAAGGGGGGGGGAGAAAAAATTATATGGTCCAAAGGCAACAGGAATGAGTGGGTGAAAGGTTTATTTGTCCCTGTGTTGGTTATGTGAGGAAACACTGAAAATGTGAGCCCATACCAAATGCCTGAGAGAAAGAAGGGTCTTCACGGGGAAAGGGTAAGGACGAGTGCCTTACTCTGGCATATCCTGGGCATGTTGGAAGACTAATGAAGAGGCCCGTGTGGTGGGAGGAGAGCTGTAGATAATAGGATTGGCCGAGTTGAATATGGAAATCAGCAGTAGTCTGGGAAGGATTTTAGCAAAAAGCACAGCATAGAATCAGTAGTGTGTCATCAAGAATACTGTTGGGGGCTGGAGATGGCTCAGCAGTTAAGAGCACCTGTTCTTGAAGAGGTCCCAGAACCCAAATGGTAGCTCACAACTGTGTAACTCTACTTCCAGGGTACCAACCCCTTCTCTGGTTCCATGGGCACTACATACATGTGGTGAACAAAACACATACATGCAGACAAAACACCCATACAAATTACATTTATCAGTTCTTTATGAACCACCAGTTCCTGACACTGGCTCACAAGGATATTAGAAAGGATCATGAAAAGCTTTGCTCTTATTTCTGTGTTATCTGATATGGTTGGTTCTTCTCACATTTGGTAACTACTAGCTATCCCATGCCTTATTCGGTTCCTTCAGTCTTTATACCATAGATGAGGCAGCAGCCCCTCTGACCATCTAGGGTTGTGCTACGTCACAGTTTTTAGTCCTGTCAAGTAAGTGCCAGCTTCCTCATTGTCAGGCCCTTCCATGTGGGTGTGAAGTCTATAGGCCACAGTAATTATGTAGCTCCTGGCCCAACTTGCCTAAGCATTACTGAGATTTTCCTCTCTAGCTCAATGGGCTGTAATTTGAAGCAAAGTCTGGAATAAGGGAGTGCTAGGTATTCAGCCTTCCCAGTTTGCAAAGTAGGTCTCTTGTTCTTTGTGAACTGTGTAATGCTAACAGAGAAGCTTGGAGACACTACTTGATCCCTATACTCCCATCAGGGCTCTAAAGCCTATACCAGAAGCATTGGAGTCTTTGGGCCCCTGGATCCACTGATGCAAAACTTAACCATTTTCTGGAGTCTGAGTTTCCTTGACAGATGCTTGGAACCTCGGCAGAGGGTCTGAGCAGTTATTTCCCTCAGTTTGGCCTAGGGCTTTGTGATGATGAGCTAGGTCCTTAGTCCACTGGTGGGTGTGAGTTGACCATGGCTGTGGTCTGAGATGCCCAGGAAACTGATGATATGTAGGGGTTCTGCTGTGCTTGCCTAATTTAGAAGAAACTTTGTTGCTTTTTTTCCAAGTGCTTGATTCAGGGTTAGGGAGGAGGTGGCTCAGTAGTAGAGTGTGGATCTAGCATAAGCAAGGCCAGGGAGTCCATCCCAGCACACACGCAAATACACACCACCTTCCTAAGTTCCTGGTGTCCAGCCCTCTCCCCCAGCTTCCACACAAGAGCCTGTACACCTTCTGCGCCTGGTGGGGAGACAATACCTGGAGTGTGGCCAGAAGTGGAACTGGAGTAGAGAAGGTGCTGACCACCCAGCTCTCAATTTCCTTCCCTCCTACCCTGCCCACCCCTCCCCTCCGTTGGTAGTTACAATAAGAGGAGGAGGATCTAGCAGGCTTGGTGTCCCCATTAGAGCATAGCAATTTAGGAAAACATCCTGAGGTGGGAAGGTCTGCCACCAGATGTTGGTAAAAGGAATATCCATGGAGGTGACCCAGGTCAGGAAGGCTGGAGAAAAGAGGCCAGGCAAGAAAGGGAGAAAATGTGGGGGCTGGTACAAAGGTGGCTTCTTCAGTGGCAGTTGAGAGAGAAGTGGCTGTGATCGTCTGAAAGACCTGAGCAGCCCAGTGACGGCATGACAACAAAGACGGGGGTGACACTCCACAGCCAGCCAGAATTAAAATAGTTTGAGAAGCCATGCAGTGGACCAGGGACGGGACTGCACAACAGCTTGNGTCACTGAAGTTTCCTGCTGTGACAATAATTGGTCACGACTCCCCTCTTCCTAGGGAAAGGACTTTGAAGCTGTGAAAAATAGAATAGGAGGGGGTGAACTAAGAAAAGCTTGACCACTGGCTGTCCCTAAGCAGGATAAACTGGGGTGGGGGAGTGGAAATCGTGCCCAGCAGCCCGGGCTCAGTACTGGGAGCAGAAAAACTGAGTAATCATTACCTTGGAGGTGCTCAGAGGTCTGGAGGAGAAGGAAAGCTCACACAGAAGTTACTCACCAAGCTGAGTAAGTACTGGGGTTTAGACCAAGACACAGACAAGGCCTATGGGAGGGTTCCATGGTGGCTTTCAAGCCGAGAAAAGTAAAAGGCAGTCTGGGCAGAAACTGGACCCAGGATGGCACAGTTAGACCAAGGCTTGGAGCACTAAAGGTAACCCATCTTCATGGTGGGTAAAGAGGGTAAAAAGTTCCAGAAATAAGGGCCAGCAAGCTAGGTGGGAGTCTGCTTGAGCAAGGTTGGGCCACTGACACTTGGGACAGACAGACTGGGATGAAGTCACAAACAGCTCCTGCATCCCATTGGTGTCCTTATAAACCCTGGACCATACTTCAATGAGGACAGTTTCCCCCATTTGAACCAGCACCTACATGCAGCTTCCAAATGGGTGTTCAAACCACCGTGTCTGGCCAGAACACTGATTACTACTGTCCCTGGACAGGGTAAAGTTCAGTCAGGGATCCTGCTTGAGGAGATGAAGAGGAAAGAAAAACCTAGTAATTGCGAAGGTCTCCTGTGAGAGATTTGCCGAAGCTATGGGCACACTGACTTGTGGCCTGTGACCAACACACGGGGGCTTTCCTGGAACACA
>LOEQ01000480.1:52224-70106 GCA_001685075.1 Bramus lutescens | reverse complement strand
AGAGAGAGAGAGAGAGAGAGAGAGAGAATAATGAGAGTGGAAAAGAAGACAATAGTAAAATTACAACTTAATAGGTTGCTTTAACAGTTGGACAGTGTCATGCATTTCACTATATCAGTACCGAAAATTGAACACAGGATGTCCCATGTGCTAGGCAAGTGTTTTATAGTGAGTCATGACATCAACCCTGGCATTTTAACATCAACATTAATATATGTTATCTTTTTCATTAAACTATAATTATATCTTCCCTGAAGACAAAATCTGGACCTCTTTTGATTTGTATCCACATTACTAGTGTCTCGTTGGTGCCTTGAACCAGTAAGAACTCAGCAAACCTGTCTGACCCTTTGGACGAGGCTGACATCCAGTTTATTCTAGACTGGGTCCGGTAGCATGTTCTGTCCTTGGAAGGCTAAGAACAGGACATGCTCAAGTCCAAGGCCAGATTTTCCTCATATTGTCACTTCATCTTCACAGTCGCTATATGAAGTAGGATTGCGGGGGGAGAAGGAGGTATTTTTAACAACCAATTCTAATGATGGGAAAAGTAGCTAGTGTGCCAGAGCCAGATAGGGCCAAGCTTTGGGTTCAAGTTGACCTGACCCTGAATCATGTGTCCCAGCTGATCCCAGACCAGCTGACCCAGAGCTTTCTGTCTTCCCCTGGGGAGAAAAAGGGGGTGGGCTTTACACACAGAGAACGAGATGTTTCTGCAGAAGATTTTCTTTGTTCTAAAGAAATTTGCTGTTTTGCTCAAGACTTGAGTGCTCCAATGGTAACTTTCCCATGCCCTTCCTTCTCTTTATTTTGTCTTTGGGCCCTACTCCTTAGTCTTATGCCAGGACATCCAGAACTTATAGCCACTAGTGACTACAGAGCTGCCTTCTGGGAATGCAAGCTCCCTGAATGGACTTTCTCCAGTCTCTGAAAGAGAAGCCCCTTGGTTGCTTCCCCAGGGCTCAACTAGGACTGGCCTTTCATAATGTCCTCCTAAAACATCTCCTTCCTCCAGGAAGCCTCCTCAGTCTGGCTGGACTTCAGGAGCTCTGATCACTCAAACTTTATGCATTTGGTTTGTTCAGAATTGATCTGAACTCACAAGAAGTGTTCTGGGAGTGTCCTATATCTGCTCCCCTTGTATGTCTGTGTCTGCACACTCTCTGGAACCTCACAAGAGAGCTGTGTGTAAGGAACAGCTGGTCTCAAGGCCTGTGTTCAGGCAGCCCCGCTTTGGCAGCTGGAGGGAAAGGGAAGTGCTGGACATTGTAGCCCCCCTCCCATTAAGAAGTGTGTCAGCTGCTGCTACATTTTCAGCCACGTTTCATTCCTGAAACTCGACCCTCCTCCCCTTCAAGGCAGGGAGAAAGGGCCAACACTCTACCTATCAACTTAATTGTGCCAGGGTCTCTGAACTCTCTGCCTCCTGCATTTTTACAATGAAAGTTTTTTGCTTCAGGAAATTTAAAGCTTTGGCTATGCCGTATTTCAGGAACAACTTTCCTTGGCTGTGTTTTCAGTGCCAAGGAAGGAACTGGATAAAAATGGGGAACACAGAACACCCAGGACAAAGACAATTTCACAACCTGCTAAGGTTGCCTTCTGCAACAGCCGTATACCTCCAGTGTCTACAGGATGTTCCTGAAAGGAATTTAATAAAACAAGCAAATGTAGATCTTAATCTGAATTACATGAGGCATTCCTGGGCCAGAACCCGGAAATATACAGTCCTTTTGGATAGGACAGGAGATCCCGCCTGGAGTGAAGCAGCCACAGGCCAAAAGCCCCCCACTCACAATATAAACTGCCTGTAGGTGATGCTTACTCCAATACAGCCCTAAGGTTTAAAGAAGCCCAAAGTTCCATATCCCTGACACAGCCATGGAATTCAATCCCTGCAGTCCCTGGGGGAAAGTCAGCTCAGGGTGGGCCCAGGCTAACAGCATTTTGCTTTCCTCTTTGCTCCAACTGCTCAGTACGTGGGCACAGAGATTCTGCCTTGCTACTTAAACCCTGAGGGGAGGTGTCTGGGAGGGAAAGGGACTCCAAAAGCTCTGCCTATCCCTCGCTTGCTAGGACTCTTCTTCGGTAAGCTGGCACTGAGGAGGGATCAGAGTGCCATGGGGATGAAGAACTCCCCCATCTGACTGTCATTCTGGGCCCAGTGCCAGGCAGTTGACTTCCTCTCCAAGACAGTCAAAAGCTGGAGATGCTCAGACAAAAGGCCAAATGAAAACTGATGGGGAGCAGGGTGACTTTAGCCTTTCTCTTTCCTTCTCCCAGGCACAGGGGCTCAAGGCCTTGGTGGAGGGTTTGCAGATCAAAATCTGGGAGCTCAGCTCAGTGCAGATTCCTTCCTTCCTTCCTCTTCCTTCCTTTCTTTTTTTAAATTCTTTTAACATCCACAAACTGTCTTCCTCCCCTCACCACCTCCCACCTATAGTGATGTAAAAAAATGCAAATCAGTGAAGATTTAGAAAATTCATTCCCATGCCAGGAACACCCACAAACCCTCTCTATAGATGCTCATGTAGGTGGCGTGGTCCCAGGTTCCTGGCACAAAGAGGATCCTATTAGATTCTTTTCTCAACATGGGCTTTGATCCTCAGCCATTGTCTGTAATGATCTTGGTATTTCTTTCTGATACTGGCCACATGAAGTGGGAACATGAACATAGGATATTTATGAGCCAGGGCCACCATCCTGAACTAGCGTGACCAGCATTTGAAAATGGACAAGGTACATGGTACAGGTTCCGAAGAGCATCACTGGACACTTGGGATCTCACGAAAGAAATATTTCTGGGGAGGCAGTGACGTTCACATCTGAGGGTCATCACAGAAAGGGTTCTGGAGGAAGAACTAAGGGAGTGAACAGCAACCTGAGAAGACAGACGCATGGACTGGGACAGACAGGACTGACTAGTGCCAGAGCATCTTGGTCAGGGAGCATCAATAGGAACACCTGCTACTTCAGCACCTTTGCTCCACCCTACCACCACCAAAGCCTGTCCCTAACACACTGCCAGGCAGGCAGAGTGGGGCCTCTATAGACACAAATGGGAAGGATCTCCTAGGATCCTAAGAGGCCTGGGCTGGGAGCTCTCTGGATTCAGGTCTGCTGTTGGATGATGCCTGGTGACCTGGCTCTGAAACGAAGTAAGAAGGTAGCAAAATGAGACGGGAGCCCACAGCTGTGAGAGACAAAATAAAAGAGACCTGGAGAGCTGGAGTGAGAGGAGGGAGCTAAGAGAAGGTCGGAGATGAGACAAGATGCCTGAATCCTGGTGGTAAAGGAATACTAAAGGTGAGGGTGGGAGCGTGAGAAGCCGCGCGTGCATGAAATCAGACTCAACCAGAGACCTCCCCAACACAGCCTTAGCAGTCATTTCTCCCTCTTCGGTGATTCACTCCCCCTCCCCTGGGTAGCATACTCACCCTCAGCACCCCGGGGCCCCGCACACTCGCCAAGCCCAGACCTGAGTAGACCGGTCCGAAGGTGAACTCCCGCTCGCGATCTGCCAGGCAGCGCCCCTCCTCCCCCGTCATTACAGCTGCCACCCCCCTCCCTCCTGGCAGACAAGCCCGGGCAGACAGCCGGCCAAGCCTGCCCCCGCAGCCGCGCCAGCTCTGCCAAGCCCAGGAGAGCTGGGGGCCCCGGGCGGTGCCAGTTCCCCACGAGCGAGCAGTCCAGCCTGATCTCCTGCCCAGGACAGGGATCTGTCCGTGCGCTGCAAGAGTCCAGCACCCGAGCACCAGGGTCCGCTGCATGCCTGTCGCTCCTGCAACTCTGGGCACTTGAGTCTTACTCCATATGTGTGCCTGTCCTCTCTGGGTGTGCCCCTCTTTTCTTCTTCGGTTGTTCTGTCATATTTCAGCCTGGATAGCTGCCCTCACTCCCTGTTACTTGTTCATATCTCATCAGAAATCTTTGCCAAAGTTTCTTGCCTCTGAGCGACGGCCCTATAGCGTCTACCTACCAGTTGGCATCTCCTCTCCTCTCCGCGCCTCTCTGATGCATGGAGCGTGGGGCCGAGGCCAGGTACCTAGGTCTGGGTGGAGCAGCCCTCCCTGTCCCCCAGCTCCTGCTCCGTTCTTACCAGCTCCTGTTTGAGGCGACGCAAATAGCAATCCATGTCCTTGCTCCCCTTCCTCATTCGCCCATTTGCTGGG
This sequence comes from Bramus lutescens, assembly GCA_001685075.1. Taxonomy (NCBI): domain Eukaryota; kingdom Metazoa; phylum Chordata; class Mammalia; order Rodentia; family Cricetidae; genus Bramus; species Bramus lutescens. The sequence goes on along the minus strand of LOEQ01000480.1, from coordinate 65,934 downwards.
CTCGGGCTCACGAAAAAGTAGAGTTCTCAGTGCGCTCCTCGTCCCTGGCCACGCAGAGCCAAGCCTCTGCACCAGCGCGGGGACTTAGAGCGACGTCCCCAGCCGCTACCGCTCGCGGTCCGGGTTGGGGGTGGAGGAAAAGTGCAACAGCCAATGAGAAATCAGAAGGGGTGTCTTCGACCAATGAGAACAGCTGCCCGAGGGGCGCGGGCTGGGCGACCTGAGTAAGTCTGTCGCCGTGGCCGGCAGCAACTACTGGGGGACCCACGGAGGTTGGGTTCTGGGCTCTGTAGGGAGGTGTAACCTCAGACTGTCAACGCCCCCCAGTGAAGTCTTGATCTATTAGAAAAGGAAGAACGGAGTTTTAGGGGTAAGAACTCTATATCTGCCTCTGGGAGAAGGGTACCAGTGTTTCATCTTAATTGAACTCAGTTTCTAGAAGAAACAGCTCCCCTTTGCTGCCCCTCTGAAGTCTCTCAGACGCCTTTTCTTTCTCAAGAGAGTCTTGGAAGCGCGGTGCCATTTCGTCTCCTCCCCACTCTCTTCGCCCGCGGGAAGGAAGGGACTTTCGCTAGGTGTCAGCTCATGTGGGGGTCTGCTGTGCCCACCGCAAAGTGGTAGACCTGGACATACTGAATAAGAGAGACAAAGTCTCAGCCTTCCAGAACTTTTATCGTGGGGAGAGAAGGAAGTACGTAACAAATAAATGCAAGGGTCGTCATGTCAGAAAGTGAGTTTTAATGGAAAGATAAAAAAAAATGCGGCGACTGGGCCTGCTTGAACCTGCTGACCTTCTTGAACTAGAGGAGGGGAGGACTTAAAAATGCTCTGATTGTAGTCGACAGGAATCTCCCCAAGATGCACCAACTCCTACTGAACCCAAGGGGTAGAGTTGGGGCACAGCAGGCGAGATGCTTCTGCGAGCTAGACCAACCCAGGACTCCCTAACCAGGCCTCCGGGCCTTTTGCCCAACTTGAGTTGCTCTTGGTGAGCAAAAGCCAACAGTGGTGTGGCAGAGGCTGAGAGTAATTAGGGAAATTAGCTATGCGTTGTTACAAGATAATTAATAGGGGAAAGTTTGCTCCTGGGAAGATTTTGGTGGTCTGCATGGGACAGAACCAAAAGGACGCAAGAGAAGGTGCCAAGGGAGAAGGCAGACACTGTTGGCGTTCCTTAGGGGTCAGTCAAGATCACATCTGCAGAAGGTTGAGGGGTAGGTGCAGAACCCGGTGACTGTGACGGCACTCCCGGCCTCCCTTCGAAATCCTCTTCAGAGTGACATATCACTCAGAAGATTAGGCAGAATGGTGCTGAAAATCTGTTCAAGAGTTTCAGTGCCAAGGGGGGTAACCTAAAATGGGATTCCCATCACTGTCTTCATGGGTCCATGAGTCTGCCCCCGTGGGTCAGAAAGGAATGTTCTGATGTGCATTTTCTCCTCGCGAGTGGAGGTGGGTTTCCCACTCCAACGGCCTCTTTTTTTTTGCTAGCTTAGACTTCCAGCCTGCAGAACAGCAGCCTGTTGTAAGGAGCTCCGTAAACATTTGCAGATCTGTGGTTTTCTCCATCCCTGAAACCTGGGCATGAACGTCCCTCGGAATTTAGGATACTGGCTGTGCCAGGAGAAGCCGTCTGATCTCTTGACAAGGACCTAGTCCTCTTGGGGCTACACTATTGACAACACATGCTTTCCTTTTACTGGGTACCCATTTCTCCTGCTTATCATTTAAACCTCTGTGAGTCTAACATGCCACACTCCTTACAAACTTCGCTTCCTTTTTAAAGATTTGTTTTTATTTATGTGGGCCCCGCATGTGTGTAGGTGTCTCCAGAGACCAGCAGAAGGCACAGATCCCCTACCCCAAAGTTGGTGTTTACAGGTGACTGTGATCCACCTTCTCTGAGGGCTAGAAAAAGAACCTTGGACTTCTAGAAGAGCAGCAAACTCTCTTAATCCCTGAGTCATCTCTCCAGCTCCACAAACCTCCCTTCTATGGCCACCTGTGAAGTAGCCAAGACATAAGAATGATTACCCCCTTGTGCAGATGAAGAATACACTGTTAGCAAGGTCTGCACGCACTCCATCCACTCTGAAGATGGAGATGGCAGGAAGATAACTGATAACCATACTCTGTACAGATACCACACGAGGACTTCCAAAGAATCAGAGATGCATGTGTTGCTCCATGGCTCCTGGGGACTTTGGAACACAAGTACAATCAAACTCTGAAGTCCTTCCATGATGTTGGGCTGTTGCAAGACTGAGGTTCATGTTATTCAAGAGTATGGACATGCCCCCCTCTCTCCTCTTCTCTCTTTTTCTCTCTATTGCTTCTTCTTCTCTTGTTTCTGAGAAACTAGCTCTTCTTGGGGCACAGCAGGAAGCAATAGCAGGGAAATGAACTGATTTTCTATTTCTTCCCTTTTTAAGGGTCTAAGAGATAGAGAATAAAGCCTGTTGCCATGGTTATATAAACATGGGTAAATATCCCTGGCCTGAGGACGGGGGCTGGGGGACATGATTTAGTTTTGCTGAAGAAGAATCAGATGGTTCAGCCTACCCCCTCCCACCTCCTGAAACTCAGTCTAGAGAGAAAATGTGGCTCTCCCAAATGAAAGTAAATACGAAGAGATCAGAGGTTTTGAGAACGGCTGTAGGCATCCTTCTTAAAGACATCTAGAGCTGAAATGGAACTCTCAGGAAGCATGTGAGCATTTGTCCCAGCTAGTGGAGATAAGTGGTCTGTAGATTTCCTGAAGGTTGGGGTGCACCTTCTGGAACTGGGTCCAAAAGTGTCAATCACTTGGGATTTACACTCAGATTAGTGAGGGAGGGTAGCCCTCTTGCTCCCATTGCCAGAGCCTGAAGGTCCTGGCACCTATAGATGAGCTTCAAGGGAGAGGTAGAGCCAGCTGTGCCCCAACAGAGCTCATCCTGCACTAAACCATGGAAATCCTGCCATTTTCCTGGCTTCAGATCCTGTGGCCCCACCTGAAAGGTTCCCATCCGCCAAGTCCTGGCTCAGCTATGGAGGAGGTGGTTCCCAACTTCTCATTTCTTCTGGCGACAGAAGAGCTGGGAGATACATGGCCACACATGTTCTAGAAACTTCAGCATAATAGCGTCCTCCCAAAGGGTGGAGCCCTGTTCCTGTTGTCCTCATTCCTCACCTCCTGTGGCTGCAGAGACCATTAGTCCCCTGCCCCACCCCCCTTATAGGCCTCTGGAGCATCAACAGGAAAGGCTGACCTTAGAGATAAACATGTGTTGTTGGAATGTGTTCAGATACCACTCCAGAATGACTACTCCGTGTCTGTTTGAATACATTGGGGAGGGGTAGGCTAGACAGAGATTTCACTCTTCTTGGAAGAGGATAACTCCTGGCTAGCATTGCATCTTCCTCTGTTGACTGTAGATGAAGGACTGGCCTCTTGTTGCCAGGAAGGTCAAAGGGAGTGAAGCATCTTCTACAGTGGGGAAGCCTCTTGGATCTAGAATAAAACATCACTCTGAGTTTGAATAAAAGGGCATTATGACTTGGTAGAAGACTAAAAGGCACTGGACATAAAGCTCCACAAGAAAACTTTAAAGATTTGGTTTATTGTGTTTATTATTTGAGTGTGTCTGTGTGTGAGTATGTGCCTGAGGAATTTAGAGTCTTCAGATCTCCCAAAGCTAAGGTTACAGGGGCTCAGAAGTTTGACATGAAGAAGAACAGCCATCACTCTTAACTACTGAGCCGTCTCTCCAGTCCCAGTGCTCTGTAAGTTGAATGCTGTTCTCCTTGTTTACCATTATTTACTTATGTAATGGAAGACTGAGTTTGTTTATCTTCATATTTTGAATGTAGGAAGGCATGAGGGTGGGAGCATGAGGTAGCTAGTCACATTGCATACACAGGAAGCAGAGGACAGTAAGCCATTCTCTCCAGTTACGGGCAGAACATCGTACCCTACTTCTACAGCTACACAGAAGAAAGAAGGGGTGTGCCCTAAGGTAGCACTTCACTAAAATGGTGAGACCCACTCAAGGACATAGTCCTGGTAGGTCCTTGTCCATGGAACTTTCATGGCTGATCCCCTGGTCCTGATAAACATCACCATATCCATAGTTTAGATTCCTCACGGCGACTTGACTTTAAGATCAGGTGATCAGTCATGCAGGTGCTAATTCTTATGGGAGAGGAATGGAAGGGAGGTGTTAGAGGAAGAAAAGGTAGCGTTTTGAATAAGCATGTATACATGGCTTCCCAGTTCTCTTACCTCAACAATTCAGTGAGATTTATTGTTGTTATTATTATGATCATTTGAGAGAGGATCTTGTTTTGCTGCCCTGGTGGGATTCCTTACATAGCCCAGGCAACAATCCTCCTGCCTCTGCCTCTAAAATGTTGAGATTATAGTCATGCTTAGCTCATTGGGAATGTAAAAAATAAGTTAGTGTAAATAACAAATGTTTAATCTGCAGGCTGATTGTCATGATCTGGAATTACTGGTAGCTGCGGGCTTGGTGCTTACAGCGCCTAAGCTGTGGTTTCTTCACTCCTTAGGGAACAAATATTTCCATTTTGTAAACGTTTTTATTGTCAGAATCCCAACTACAAAGAATACCTAAAGAATGTTAGAGAAAATGAGGCATGTTGGTTCAGGGAAATACTTATGGTATTTGTGCAAACCAATGCTGGTAGATGTCGATTGTACCAAGAAGGCTAGCAGCTTGCTTCCTGGGCCCTCCTGAGGACATTCTGCAATGTCTGCCTCTCTAGAGGCACAGCACTAGCTTCTCTGTAATCTTACCAGGCTCTGGAACTCAGGGTAAAAGCTATTTCACTACCTATTACTTGGCCCCTTCCACCAGCTGTAAGCAAGCACCAGGGGTTGCCAGCCTGTCAGGGAGAGACTTGTTAGTAAGTGATTAAGGGAGGCTATCTGCTTCTCCTGAGGCTGTGAGGTAAGCAGAAAATGAGGTCAGTTCTCAGGTTTGGCCTCTACCAGGCTGGCTCCTCAGCCTCTTCTGGTATTTTGTAGGGGCCAAGGAACTGAGCAAGCACTAATCACTTGTCAACTTGGAGCAGAGTAGAGATTTCAACCAGGACACCCTGAAAGGAACCAGAGCCAAGGATGACAGCTGACAGGCAGAACTCTCTTCTGAGTCTGCAGTGACTACCATCAGCAATGGTCTGTACCAAGAGACTCGGGTTCCCAGATAGGAAAGGCAGACGGCCAAGAAATAGCATCACACTTTACAAATGGATGTGCACACCAAAGCATTGGAGCTGAGCACACACAGGAGTTGAACGCTGGGGAGTTTGACGGCCTCCTCCTCCCCAGCATTGGGCAGGCTTCCTTTGCTGTGATCATTCCCCCATGAATCATCATCCATAGAAAATGAAGGAGGCGATGGAGGGTGAGTAATGAATTCCCCAAATGGTCTTTTGGGTCTCTGCGTGGAGAGTTTTGAAAACAACTTGCATTTGAGATTTCCGATGTACAACATAGACTTTTGGAGCCACAGAGTACCTTGTAGGAAAATCAAGGCTTGTGACTCCATGGGAAGGCTGGAAAAGCTGATAACCAAACTCTCTAGTCTGCCAATGGAAACAGTCCTGACATGGCATGCATGGAGCCTCCCTTGTATCAGGCCCATATTTATTTATTTATTTTTGAAACTAGGGATGTGGACCTTCAGTTCTCCTTTCTTCAGATGAGAGAGGGAAAACATGAGACAGTGCCACCTGCCGCAGAGGATGCTAGATCCACCCATAATCACTCCAGAATCTACCCATTCAGCCATTCTGCTCATTGTGTGGCCTTGAACCAATAAGACAACTTCTTTGGGTCCCAGGCTTGTTCTTTATGATTGCTACAGGTTTAAACACTCTTAACAGTCTGAATTTCCTGCCTAACTGTTTTATTTTACAAGCCAGGAAAGCAAGGTTCAGAGTGCTAGTGACCTGCCCGAGGTTACCAAGATGCTAATGATAGAATTAGCATAGGAATCATGCCCAATGGACTGTGACCACTGCCCCCATACAAGACCTCCTTCCCTTCTGTCTCCCCTCTAGAGTAGCTATTCACAACCTGTGGGTCAAGACCCCTTGGGAGGTCGCATATCAGATATTTACATTATGATTCATAACAGTAGCAAAATTACAGTTATGAAATACCAATGAAAATACTTTTATGATTGGGGGTCACCACAATGAGAGGCACTGTATCAAAGGGTCATAGCATTAGGAAGGTTGAGAACCACTGTTCTAAAGGAATCCAAATCCTTTCCTTAGAAGTGCCCTATTCAATGTTTTCAGTTATGTTGGAGATGCTGGGGTTGAGTGTAACCAATCATAACAGTAAGAAGGAGTTTAAGAGGCCAGCGGTATTTGTCTAATATCCCCTGTCTGTGAACTGTTAGCCTTTTCCAGGGCATGAGTGGTGATGTGGGGAATGAGCTCAATGTAGGCCTGCCATGGCACACACACACTCCCCTTGATGACATTTCCAGTTGTTTGTCTTCTGTAGTGGTTAGCTTTTTGTTTGTTTGTTTTGTTAACTTGACACAAGCTTAGGTCATCTGGGAAGAAGGAAACTTCAGTTGAGAAAATGTCCTTATGAGACTGGCCTGTAGGCAAATCTGTGAGGCATTCACTCGATTAATGGCTGACGTGGGAAGGCCTAGGCCACTGTGGGCCATGGCACCCCTGGGCAGCTGGTCCTGGGCTGTATAAGCAAGAAGGTTGAGCAAGCCATGAAGAGCAAGCCAGTAAGCCATGTTCCTCTGTGGCCTCTGCTTCCATTCCTGCCTCCAGGTTCCTGCCTTGCATTTCTGCCCTGACTTCCTTCTACGAAGAGATGCGAACTGAAAGTCAGATAAATACATTCTTTCCTCCTGAGGTGCTTTTGGTTGTGATTTTTGTTTATCACAGCAACAGAAAACAACCTAGGACATCTTCTCTAAGCACATCTGCCACCTCCACTCTGCAGTCTGCTCATTAACTAGCGTGCAGCCTGGGGTATGTAATGAGCGTGCCTGGGAGACAAGGTGTGACAAGATCCCAGCTGTGCCCAGTGATTGGTGTTCGCAGTCTTTGGCAGAATCCCCATCCCAGTGTGCTCCCTACTGAAGAAGAGATTGAGGGGGCAATGTGTCAATAGCGTCATTAGTATGTACCTGAAGTGAGAACCAGGGCATGCAGGTGAGGAATTGCTCTGCTCACAATGGTGCTACGTCCCTGTGCATGCGTGAGAGCATATGCGTGGCTCAGACACCTAAGGAGCTCACACCTACTGGTGAGTGGAAAATTAGCTTTGGCAGGTAAGGAACTGGGTGACAGGTGAGGAAGCCAGCAGGGTATCGGTGTTGCCGTTTGCTGGGGCTGCTAACAATATCTTCCCACCTTGCCTCCTGCCCTTAATTACAATTAGAGTGAGTGGAAATGACGCGGAAGGGCTTGGGCGTGTGGGCAAGGGACATGAGGATGTTGGAATGGCCGCCCGATCTTTGGAAACTAGCCATGTGTTTTGCAGGTAGGCTGTGCAAGGCCATTTGGGAATTGGCATTTTCCTGATGGCCCTGTATGCAGGCTGCTCAGCTTACATTCTAGCGGGTGGAAGAAAAGGCCAATCTCTAGGGACTAAATCCTAGGAAATTCTGCCAAGATAGAGGTAGTGTGTGACAGGACTAGGAAGCAAGAAGCCTGGGTTCCTGGGTTGACTTGTAGGTCAGCTCCCTAGTCTTTACTGCCTCAGTTTCTTTAACAGCAGCGTGAAGGCTAGCCATCCTATTGCTGCCTGCCTGTCATGGAGGGAAAGTACACGAAGGCCCTCAGAAATGTCACAAGATGCCTTCTAAATGTGGGCGAGGCCTCAGTGCCAGGGGAATTTGCCAGGCTTCCTGGGAGGCAGCATTCTGCCTCTGCATCAGTTTCCACAGCCTGGGCTCAGACAGATCCTTCAGCAGGGCACAGCCACAAATCCCATCACCTCCCTACAGTCAGCAAATAAGGGAAAGGACCGGCTGATGCTCTGTCTCTGTCTGATCTTCTTACCAGCACCCGCACCACCCCTCCCTGCCCCACCCCACCAGAGGCGATGATCCTACCACCTCCCTCCTCCTCTCCGAGCTGTCAGTTTAATTTAACAAGGTTGCAGGAGAGGATTGATTTGGTCAAGTCAGTTGCTGTATCTATCCCACTCAGAGGTCCCTCAGTGTCACCACCGAGGCTCAGATTAGACAGTGACAATTATTTCCTTTCTGGCTATTGCCTCCCCTCCTCCCCCTTTTCCCGGGAGGGAGCAAGGGGGCAGACCAATCTCCTGGGACCTAAGAATAGATGCAGGAGGATCAGAGGAGGCAAACAGGCTCTGGCCGCAGAAAGCCCCTCTCCGCGCCTTACATGGCCTTGTTTAAGGCTGAGCAGAAACCCAGAGGGTGGGGAAAGAACAAACCGTGAGTGGTGCTGCCTTGCAAAGGCTCAGGGCGGCCTAAGGATGGAGCTCTGCCTTCTCTGATGGAACCGTCTCCCTGACAGCAGGCAGGCGGAGGTGGAAGGGTGGATAGGTGGCTGGGTGCTCTACTCCACCCCACCCTAGCACAAGCATTTGTGTCCAGGCTCTCATTCTGGATTCAGGGATATCTGAGGGTGGAAAACAATGGCAGGAGCAAGGTGAGGCTTCATCCATCCTGGTTTCTGTGGCTTTGTTCTTAGTGAGAAAGTAGGGAGTGATAGGAGCTGCTACCAGGGCTTCCAGGAATACTTGAGTATGAAGTAAGTGGCGTGGTGGTAGTGGTCATGCTGGTGTGTGTGTGTGTGTGTGTGTGTGTGTGTGGTGATGGTAGTAGTGGCTGGAGGGCAGGGCAAAGGAGAAGAAAAAGCTGTCTCTGGTCCAGAAAGTTTAGAATTCCACAATGAATCTTTCATGACTTGTAACCCTTTCATTTCTCTCTCTTTCTAGGCTGTAGGTGCTAAGCACCTCTGGCTCTCTTGAGCAGCTCACAGAAGAAAAGCAAAGGGCTCTTGAGCGGAGTCTTCACCGAGAATCGTGAAATCCCTTTTCCTTTGCTCATCTGTGTTACCCTCTTCCATTGGCCCAGCAACTGACGGGTGCGCCAGTCTCTCAGCCCTCTCCAGGGTCCCCTCCGAGCCACTTATCTCTCACTCAGATATCCAGCAGACCTCACCATGGATAGGAGGCGACTATGATCAGTAGAAAAGCTTCCTGACAGCCCCAGAGAGAATCCCTTCTGATGCATATTCTATTGAGCACATTTCATAGAGGGTGACAGCAGCTTTATCAATTAAATTCCACATCCCCGGCACCACAAATCTCCCTACCTAATAAATCACAGGCCCCCAGTTATTGTTAAATGTCCCGTCAGTCTCTAATAAACTCCCTGCCAAAAGGGACAGGTTATTTATTATGCTGCTTGGACAAGAATGAATTGGGCTCCTTTCTCAGAAGAAGAGCAAACACACCGCCTTCCTCTCTAAAGATTGGGGCAGTGGTGTTAAATGGGGCAATCAATCAACTCGGGCCTTGAGCAGAGGGGAATCTGGTCAAGTATACACGGAAATTCTCGTAGCCAGAGGTGGTTGTTCAAACTGCAAGGGCCTAGAGGTCTGGTGCAGATCGTCCATACCCAGTTCCATTCTGAGGAAGTACTGAAAATTCCATTGATGTGGCCATGGGACTTTTGTAAAAAAGGTTATTCTCCAGGTTAGGAAAGGACAATCAGGATTGAGTCGGGTGTTGGGACAACGCACTGATAAATTTGAGGCAAGGCTGTGTTCCTTTACTGCACATGAACTGGAGAATGGGACAGAGGAAGTGGGAAAGCCTGGGGACAGAAACCAGCGGAGGTTCAGGGTAAGCAGCGCACAGGCAGTGCTGAAGCTGAGAAAGCAAGACCCAGGAGCCGGCCAGTATGCAAGCCGGGTGCAAAGTGCGCCTTGCCATCATCTGCCTCAGTAGATATGAAGCTTAGTGATGAGCCCAGGTTTGCAAATTAAGTTCTAGCTCCTCCAGTTTCCGGGGAATTGAGTTTCTTTTCTATTTCCAACCGTGTTTCTCTTCACTGTTATATAACACGGCCCTCTTTGGAAGAGCATGACAGGCTCATTTTATATTCCTTGCAGTGACAAATGAGGCATAACATGGAGCCAATACATCCCTCTAGCCTCATTTCCCGGAACTGCTGCCATCCCAGCCTCCGTTCACACTGGAGGACTTACCTTCTTTAAGCTTCTAAAGTTCCTGATGCTTCCACGCCCCTTCACAGACTGTTCTATTACCCAGAATAGCTTCCTGAGACTTGTCTTCCTGCGAAGGTCTTCTGCCGCCCCCACTGCCTGAGGAGTTGTGGGGAGAAGCTGCATCCTGGACGAGAAGTAGAGAATATCAGTCCCACTTCTCCCAGGGATACCAGATTCAGCTCCAGGTACTGACATTGCCACCTAAGTGCTGGGCTTGGGGAATGAAGACATCCATCCAGCGTGCAGTTTTCCTCGGAGTTTCAGGCACCCTTTAAAGCACTTTGACTTGGTGTAAGAACAAGAAGAATGGAGAAGAAAGAAAGCCGTTGCTCTCTGAATCCCCAAAGCTGTTTCCCTCAATTTCTCAGAACTTCTCACTCCCACATGACAGCCCCACTTTGAGCAATGAAGGACCTGAAAAATGTCAGTACCGCACAGGATTTTATACCAGCTTGGGCTGCTTGCATAGTTCATACTTGATCACTTTTTCGCAGCTGGGCTGCCAGCTCTTTTAGAGCAGGCAGAAGAGGTAGGAGTCTGGGCTTTTCTGCTTAGGCAGATCTGGGCTCTGGTCGGCTTCAGGAGCTCTGGGACCCCGAACCAGTTCTCTTCTGAGGAGTTATCAGAGGGCAGTGGCTGCTTTTCATTGCCCTCGAAAGTCTCTGTGGGTAACGAAGCCTGGCCGTCAGCTTACCCCTCTTACCTCCTCAAAGCTCAGTCTGTTAGAGTTTGCGTGGGAAATGGTCCCCAAAAGGCTCATGTGTTTCTGGTCCCCAGCGTGTGGTGCAGTTTTGGGGAGGTGGAGGACATGAAGCCTGGATAAGGATGTAGGCCGCTGAGAGTGGACCTTGAGGATTACGGCTCAGTCCTCCTTCGGGTCCTACTGTCTGCTTTCTGATTTGCCAAGGTGTGAACAAACCGTGCGGCAACAGCTCCCGAAGCCACAGATGGCCGGCCCTGTTCCAACCATTCCATTTGCCATGCTTTCTGGGCCTCGATGGATGGTGCCCTCTGAATTTATGAACCAGATAAATCTCTCCTCACTGAAGCTGCTTCTGTCAGGTGTTTTGCCACAGCAATGAGAAAAGCAGCCAACGCTCTCCCTCTACTTTCATTCTAAGAAGTTCTAGAATGTGGTATGGCATCTGGAGAGATGGCTCAGCAGTTAAAATACCGACTGCTCTTATTGAAGACTCAGATTCGATTCCCAGAACCCACACAGCAGCTCACAGTCAGTCGTCTGTGACTCCAGTTCCCAGGTATCTGGCACCCTTTTCTGGCTCCTTGAGCACCAAGAACACAAACTATTCACAGACATTCATGCAGGCAAGACACCCATTCACAAAAAAGTAGAAAGAAATGTGCTGTGGTCTTCTGCATCTTAAGGCCTCTGGTTTCTCTTTCTGCGATAAGAGCAACAACTTCTATCCAGTCTCCAGAGTTTTCTAAGATTTCACTAACTCTGGGAAGATGTGGAAGCCTCTTAATTGCCTCATCTGTAATTCCCTCCCCCTTCTGTAGCAATAGAACTCCTTTGTAGCCTGTAGTTCAAGTTAAATGGGCATTGGTTGTTTAGAAGACTAAGTATACTTCCAATGGACCCAGAAAGATGTCTCAGTTAGTAAAGGTGCTTGCTGCCAAGGTTGATGATCTGAATTCAGTTTCCAGGACCCACATGATGAAAGGGGAGAACTGATTCCTACAGATAGAGTTCCCAGATTTTCTTAAAGATAGGCAAGACTCTACAGGTTAAGTTCTGATTAGTGAAATGCCATGTAGGAGCGTAGCTGCTTTTTGAGAACATTTTTTTTTTAAAAAAAAGAGGGCTTCCGGGGCTTAGAGAAATGGCTCAACTGTTAAAAGCACTTGTTCTTGCAAAGGCCCTAGATGTGATTCCCAACACCTCCATGGTGGTCCACAACCACAGTAACTCCAATTCCAGGACTATGGACACACGAGGTATATCCACACACATGCAAACAGAACAATCATAATCATAATCATAAAACAAAACAAATGTAAGGAAGCACCTGGTGTGATGACCTCTACTCTTCCTATTTCTATATTGACACTTTCTTCATCCTAATGTCTGGAATGAAGACATGATGGTTGGAGCTAGAGCAATCATTTGGTTAGCAGGATGGAAACTCTGGAGCATGTGAACTTTGTGGTCTTAAGCTACTCTGTCACTTTTACCCCAGACTTCTCCATTAGGGCAAAATGAACTTCCCAGAGAACTAAATTTCTAACTTGGGGTCTCATTTTCAATCAGTTCTAATTTTGACCCCTAGGTCTTTCCTAATTCTTCACATCTGCGTTAGCTGGGTATCTTGACTTCCAGAATCCTCTGTGCTTTACACTGAAAGAGGCCACCTTTTTGTGCTTGAGGTCAGTGGCTTCAATTGTTTTCTTGTATTTTTTATTTATTTATTTTACATACCAATCACAGTTTCCCCTCCCTCCTCTCCTCCCATCCCCTGGGCACCTCCCTCTTATGCCCCCCTGCCCCGCCCCATTCACTTCTCTGTCTCCATTCAGAATGAGTAAGGCCTCCCATGGGAGTCAACAAAGCATGATATATCAAGTTGAGGTAGGACCAAGCTCCTCCCCCTTGCATCAAGACTGGGCAAGGCATCCCACCATAGGGAATAGGTTTCAAAGAGCCAGCTCATGTGCCAGGGAACAGGTCCTGGTCCCAGTGCTAGGAGTGGGACTAGGATGGTTGGAGCTAGAGCAATCATTTGGATAGCAGGATGGAAACTCTGGTCCTGGTCCCACAGAAGACCAAGCTACACAATTGTCACACACAAGCAGAGGGCCTATGCTGGTCCCATGTCTACTCCCTAGCGGTTGATCCAGAGTCCAAGAGCTCCTACAAGCTCAGGTCAGCTGTTTCTGTGGGTTTCTCCGTGATGATCTTGACTCCCCTTGGCCTTATAATCCCTCCTCCCTCTCTTTAACTAGACTCTGGCCCAGAGCTTGTGTGGATCTCTGCATCTGCTTCCATCAGTTCTGGGATGAAGGTACCAGCAGCACAGACACCGAGGGAAAGGACACAGTCCATAAGACAATACAGCAGCCTACAGCATGGGAAGAGCGCTTCGCCAACCCCACATCTAACAAAGGACCGATCTCCAAAATATATAATGAACTCAAGAAACTAGACACCAAAATACCAAATAATCCAATTTAAAAATGGGCTACAGATTTAAATAAAGAATTCTCAACAGAAGAATCTCGAATGACTGAGATACACTTAAAGATTGTTCAACATCCTTAGCTAGCAGGGAAATGCAAATAAAAACAACTCTGAGATACCATCTTACACCTGTGAGAATGGCTAAGATCAAAAATGCTAATGATGACAGCCTATGTTGGAGAGGGTGTGGAGTAAGAGGAACAGTCCTCCACTGCTGGTGGGAATGCAAACTTTTTTTTTTTTTTTGAGACAGGGTTTCT
>LOEQ01000480.1:0-43068 GCA_001685075.1 Bramus lutescens | reverse complement strand
AACCATCTATAATGAGATCTGGTGCCCTCTTCTGGCCTGTAGGCATACATGCAGACAGAATACTGAGAATATTGTATATATAATAAATAAATAAATCTTTAAAAAGAAAAGAAGTGGCTGCCATGAAGATGAATCTTTAAAAGTTTTGTTTTGTTTTGTTTTGTTTTTTTTAAACCCAGAATCCTTGTATTTGTCATCTAGGAACCTCTTTGAGTTCTGTAGTTCTGTATCCACCAAATTCTAGGAGATATTGAACATACTTCTTAAGGACAGTGGCTAGTCTGTTTGTAAATTAGGGTGTGTTTGAGAGTTTTGACTTGAGATACTTGGCAGCAGACCAAATTCTAAACCTAGGTACATTTTGTTTGTTTGTTTGTTTATTTGAGACAAGGTTTCTCTGTAGCTTTGGTGCCTGACCTAGAATTAATTAGCTCTTGTAGACCAAGCTGGCCTCGAACTCACAGAGATCCGCTTACCTCTGCCTCCCGAGTGCTGGGATTAAAGGTGTGTGCTACCACTGCCCAGCACTATTTGAACTTTTTAAAAGAATACTTTTTATTACTTGCTATTACATATATATGTTTCTTGATTATATGAAGAGTTCCAGGAGAGCAATTCTTTCCTAACTTGTATGTTTTCTCCCATACAGTAGGTTCTTCATAATTAACTGAATAAATAAATGGATTGCTTTTTTGTTGTTGTTTTGGTCTTAAAGCTCCTCTTTTAAAATGAAAAGTAGTGCAGCATGCAATGAATGTATCACGCATGTGTTCCTCTGGCTTGTTAAAGTAATATTTTACAATTTGTTTTAGATTTTGATATTGGCTCCTACAAGAGAAATTGCTGTTCAGATTCATTCTGTTATCACAGCCATTGGAATAAAAATGGAAGGGTTAGAATGTCATGTCTTTATTGGAGGGACTCCGTTATCTCAAGACAAAACCAGACTTAAAAAGTGTCATATTGCTGTTGGCTCTCCTGGTAAGTTAATATCTGTCGGTAGCTGAAGTTCTTGTGGAGTGGAGCATTGACTGTGACCATAGTTAAATGGGAGTCTTTGATGATGGGAATAATTACTTTCACTGGAAGTGAAGAGTGGTAGACCAGTGAGACGCATGGCCGGATTATCAACAGAATCTGTTCATCTCCATCCTGAAGCGTGTTTGAGAATACATGGGAAAGGCTTCTGAGATATGACATGACTTTCAGGAAGTCTGTCTAAGTCATGGATTGAGACTTTTGTTGTTTTCTCTGGTGATTTGCTCATAAATCACTCAATCTAGAATTCAGTGCCTTTGCATTCAAGTCTTGATAACAGTGATGTTTGTTTTCCATATTTATCAGGAATGAGAAGTGAGGAGGGTAAAGAATGGATTCAAGCAAGATGAGAATTTAAGAGTACTAAGATTGTTGGTTATTTTGTGAATGTACACTGAGAAAATTCTTCAGTGGAACCTGTGGATGAATACAGTAAAGCATTCTTGAGGTTTGAACAGATTTGATATGTCATGAATATTTCAGGTTTGTTGTTTTCCTGGCATATAGGTAGAATTAAACAGCTCATAGAACTTGACTACCTGAATCCGGGCAGTATCCGTCTCTTTATTCTTGATGAAGCAGATAAGCTTTTAGAAGAAGGCAGTTTCCAGGAGCAAATAAAGTAAGAGAACTAACTTGGTTATAAAAATGTTGTGTCTAAATGTGTCTTTAACTTTTCCAGGTAGTGTTTGCTGTCTGCATAGTTTTCATTGTATATGCTTTCTTGTATTTTACAGTTGGATTTACTCTTCTTTACCTGCTAGTAAACAGATGTTGGCAGTATCTGCTACTTACCCTGAATTTTTGGCTAATGCTTTGACAAGGTATATGAGAGATCCCACATTTGTAAGGTTGAATCCCAGTGATCCAAGCCTCATAGGTATGTATAGGTTTCGCAGTATTAGTGTTAGTCTGTGACATTGTGGGGCTTCCCTTGTCTGATTGGCTGTGACTACGTCATAGTTGCCATTGGAAATCATCAGATGTGCTTGTTTTAACTGGGGACTTTTGACTTCTTTGTAGGTTTGAAGCAGTACTACCACGTGGTCAATTCTTACCCTTTGGCTTATAAGATTTTTGAGGAAAAGAGTCAGCATTTACAGGAACTTTTTAGTAGAATCCCGTTTAATCAAGCTTTGGTGTTTTCTAATTTGCACAGCAGGTAATAACTTAATCCAGGGAATTTTTAAAAAACAAAAACAAAGAATAGGCATGAGGCAATAGTTGAAAGTTGTAAATCTTTTTTTTTTAATTTTTTATTTTGTAGAGCTCAACATTTGGCTGATATCCTTTCTTCTAAAGGTTTTCCTACTGAATGCATTTCAGGCAAGTTGAGCACTTTGTCTTTGTTTAATGTATTGCCTTGACGCCTTCCACATCAAGGGAGAAAAAGATCACTTCTTGAATTGTTTCATGAGTGCGAGACTGCACTCAAAATAAAGGAAATTTGGGCTTATTCTTCATTGGAATTTGATATTAGTCTCCTGGAATTTTTTAAATTAAATTAATTTTTTTTTAAAGGAATAACTTGGTCTGTAGTAACAATTTAGAAAATCGGTGGTCAGAGATACTTAAATTCTCTTAAATACTTTAATTAAAATCTATAAGTTATATTCATAAAGAACTTAATTGTATAAAACAAAATTTACCTTCATTGTCTTAAGACATATTTTGTTTCTTCATATAATCCAATATATATAATCCAATCCAACCCATATAGTTCATTATTAAAATGCTAAAATTTAAGCAGGGTATGATTTTGCATGTACTCTAGAGGCTGGAGCAGAAAGGTCATGGGCCTGAGGCCATATTTGACTATGTTAACTTTAAGACCAGTGTGGGTGGCATAGCAAGCCTGTCATAGAAAAAGCATGCTAAGACTAGCTGAGTTTATCCTCTCTGCTCCCCTACCTTGGCCTTTCATATGCTAGGTAAGTACTCTCCTTTGGAGCTATACCTCCAGCTGTTGAATTAACTTTAATGGGCTATGGAAGGCAGAAGTGACTCAGCGTCCACAGAGTTAATTGCTGGATTAGTCGGAAAGACCTAAAAGGAATTTTTGATTTTTATTTTCAGTTTTGTATGTAGTGTAATTCTTGTTAGCTGGAACATACTCAGTATGAGGTACTAGGGAGATTAATTTCTTAATAGGCTGGTCACGTTCAAAACCAGATTTGTGGGCTGTAGAAAGAATTCAGTGTTAAAAGCATTTCCTGTGCAATCATGTACACAGGAGTTTGGACCCCAGCACCCACATATCAAATCAGGTGGGTGTTTTTGCTCCTAGGTATCTGATGCCCTCTCCTGAACTCTGAGTGTATAGGCACATGCAACTGTATACAGTCAGACACATAGACACAGGCATACAGAGACTCTTAAAACAAGATTTGTTTCTTTACTTTTTTTTTAAAGATTTATTCATTATGTATAGTGTTCTGTCTGCATGTGTGCCTGCAGGCCAGAAGAGGGCACCAGATCTTACTACAGTTGACTGTGAGCCACTATATGGTTGCTGGGAATTGAACTCAGGACCTCTGGAAGAGCAGGCAGTGCTCTTAAGCGCTGAGCCATCTCTCCAGCCCTCTTAAAACAAGATTTGTAAACAGTTGGTAAGAACTTTTTTCCTAAGAACTATTTGTTAGACTTAGTAATGTTACCATTTAAAATTGATTCTTGAATTTCAAATTGATTGCCTAATTAAACCATATTTTGAAAATACTGACTTTAGATTTTAGCACTCAGATTTGCACAGGATACAATTAACTTGGTTATTTCTTTTAAAACATTCAGACTGAGAGTTATGATTCTTGCTTATTGTGGATTTGATACATATATCTTAGCTTAAGTTTTTGAAATGGTATCTTATGGAGTCTAGGCTGGCCTTGAACTCTGGCTTTTTTGCCCCAACCTCTGAGTACTAGGATGACAAATGGCAGCTGTGTGCTGTTGTACCTGACAACATGCTTAGGTGTTAAGACTTTTTGGGGGGTCTTTCTAGGTAACATGAACCAGAACCAGCGCCTTGATGCTATGGCTAAACTGAAGCAGTTTCATTGCAGAGTCCTCATTTCTACAGATTTGGTAAGGCTCCTGCTAGGTTTGGCTGACTGTTCATCTTTGAGTGTGGTGTTATTAGATTGCTGTCCTATTTCATACATCTCACAGGTGCCAGAGTTATAAATTATCTCTCCAGTTCTGGGGAAAGTACTTTCTTAAAAATAACTTTAATGTTTGATTTACAATTATTTTTGAAATGGTTTAGTTCTAGTTAGTCATTGGAAGTAGATTTTTTTCCCCTCTCAATGCTAAATATTTGCCTATTTTAAATCTGACTTTTGGTTATACCAGAAGAGCATACACTGGTAGCCATGCTATAATTAATACAAACAATTGTCTTTAAGACTTCGCGTGGGATTGATGCTGAGAAGGTGAATCTGGTAGTAAATCTGGATGTGCCGTTAGACTGGGAGACATACATGCATCGGATTGGCAGAGCTGGCCGCTTTGGTAAGGAAAAAGGAAGTTTAGTGCTTTCACAAGAAGACTGATATGAAAAGTACTTGGACTGTTGCTTCTGTGGAAATGAGTTTCTATGTTACTCCTTACTCTTAGGTACCTTGGGACTGACAGTGACCTACTGCTGTAGGGGGGAAGAAGAAAATATGATGATGAAAATTGCCCAGAAATGTAACATCAACCTTCTCCCTTTACCAGGTGTGTGCATTTCCTTTTGACATTCTTTTGTTTGTTTGTTTTTAATTAGTTAATTTATTTTGAGACAGAGTCTCTTTGTAGTTCTTTCTGTTCTGAAACTCACTATGTAGACCAGGTTGGACTGCTTGCCTCTGCCTCTGAAGTGCTGGGATTAAAGTTGTGTGCCTGGGGTTAAAATCGTGCACCACCATGCCTGGTTTCCTTGTGAATCAAAAGTTTTGACGTTTTTACAGTTGTAGTGATGGTAGGCTTATAAAAATAATAGCACATAGTGCTATTGTGTCTACTGTATGCATGTTAATTCATTTAATTCTCACCACAGGCCTGTGAGTACATGCAGTTTACATACTTTAAAATGTAGGTTAAGTAAAAATGTTAATAGCTGATAAGTAGAGAAGGTAAGTTAAGTAACTACTTGGGACATGAGTATTCTACTGTATTAGACCCAAAGCTATAGGCTTTGCAGTTTTATTTTTGAGGCAGTGTTTCACTATGTAGCCCTGTCTGGCCTGATATGTGATATGTAGACCAGGCTAGCATCTAATTCACAGAGATCCATCTACTTCTATCCTTAAGGGTGCTGGGATTAAAGGTGTGCACCACCATGCCTGGGCTGAGAATCTTAATTTGTATTCTTCCTTGTATATAGACCCCATTCCTCCTGGCCTGATGGAAGAATGCTTGGACTGTGATGTGGAGGTCAAAGGTGCACTGCATACACCAAGTCTACCTACCCAAACTCCCAAAAAGCAAGTTCAGAAACCAGAGAGAGCCTTCCAAACTCAAAGAATTCCTGGTAACCAAATGCCTTCCCCTAGAAATACTTCTGTATCTACACTCTCAGCCAAATCAAAGCACAGTAGCAAACAAAAACCTCCTGTGAAAAGCCCCTCAGAGTGTAGAATCATAGAAAAGGGTGCTCGACCAGAAGAGTTGGGCTGTAACACACAACCGGAAGAGCAAGTGAAGAGTTCTGATCAGACCGCTGCTGAGAACTCCAGTAGCAGCCAGCAGCAGGCCAAAGAAACCTCGTCTGAGCCCCTCCCCAAAATCCCTTGCCTCTCTTCCTTCAAAGTTCATCAGCCATGTACTTTGACTTTTGCAGAACTGGTAGAGGATTATGAGCACTACATTAAAGAGGGGTTAGAGAAGCCTGTGGAAATTATCCGGCACTACACGGGGCCTGAGGCTCAGACTGTGAATCCTCACAATGGTTTTGTGAGAAATCGCATCTCTGAAGATAGAGCACAGATACTGGTGACTAGTAGCCAGTCTGGGGACTCAGAGAGTGAGAGTGATTCTTGCAGCTCAAGGACTTCTTCCCAGAGCAAGGGCACTAAGTCGTATTTGGAAGGCTCTTCTGACACTCAGTTGAGAAACTCTGAATGTACACCTGTGGGTGGACCTCTCCCTTTGGAACAGGTTGTGAATGGAAATGATACCCCAAGACAAGTGGAGTGCCAGGAGTCTCCTGAAACCCCGATGAAGGCAAGGCATAAAGAAGGAGCTAGCCAGAGATCTAAGCAGAGTCGGAGAAATCCACCACGGCGCTGGCGCTCCTCTTACCGAGCCCAGACAGAACCCCAGGAGGAGGCTTGGTATGAGTGTCAGAGGGAAACAGATGCGAGTTTCTCTGATACCTACCAGGATTATGAGGAGTACTGGAGAGCATATTACAGGGCATGGCAAGAATATTATGCTGTTGCTTCCCACTCGTACTATTGGAATGCTCAGAGACATCCCAGTTGGATGGCTGCCTACCAGATGAATACAGTGTATCTACAAGAAATGATGCGCAGTAACCAGTGATGACCATCGACTGTCAGCAGTAATTGGTTGTGCATTCTTCACCTGGAGTAAGTGGGGGATGGTGGCATTTTGGAGGAACTTGAGAGGACTTTGAGGCTTTTTACTGGGACACAGCTATTTTTCAGATTATTTTGACTTGGTCCAGGAATATTCTTTTTTTCCAGTTTCATCAGATTTGCAAGAGAATTTTTAGAACTTGGATCTAAAGACCCCCAAGGTACCACTTCATGTAGGCTGTTCCCAAAAGAAACCTTTTAAAAGGTGACATATATGGCACTCCTTAAAAATAAAAATAGTTAAAATTGGAATATGTTTTTCTGTGGAGTTCCTTACAAAAGGATTGTACTGTATTACTGTATTCTCATGGGAATTTGATCATGGTAGATCTTTGAGGTTTAGGCAAGAAGGAATCTTTTAATGCCCTCTGCTTCCAGTGGCAGTTTCCACTAGCTGTGAAAACAGATTTAGGTCAATGTTCTGGATGCTTTCTGTTCATCCTCCTGAAGAAGCTGTGAAGGCTGCCCACATCTCACTGTGCTAAGTGGGGCAGTGTCATCTGTGGCTGCCTTCTGCTCATGGGGCAGCTTATCCTCATTGCTTCTTGGGTTCTAAATGAATCTCTTAGAAGCCATGGATAGGTTGACTCAAGAAAATTTCTCATTCCGTAAGTGGGATTGTGAACGAAATTTCAAAGGACTCATAGGTCCTCTTAAATGCATTTATGCAACCCAGGTTGAGACTTGTTGTGAGTTGCATAGATGGGACCTACTAATTCTGTGGGTAGGCTAATGGAAAGTCCTAGCTCTTAGTGCTCAGTGTTTGATAGAAGACAAGTCCATTCTGTTCTGACTATTTCCATAGTATGTTCTGTTCTCCTTAATCTGTGCCAAAGAATTTTTTTTCTTGAATGCTAGGATCTAAGAGGAACTATCATTTTTCCGAGCTCTATAAGTAATTATTTAGGAAAGTTATAGCACATAGAGGCTAAGCATTCTTTTTATCACTAAACTTGGGGTCTGGGATCCTGCTGTGAACTGGATTTTAGGTGAGAGAATCCCTTATGTATTGAGAAATTGCTCACTTTAAAATAGCAAAGTTCTTCTCTGTGTACATACTTAGCAGTATAGACCCTTTATTCTAGTGTTGTCAGCAAACACACACAGCCATTGTCATTTCATGTGGAACTTCCCTAAGATTTAGTCTTAAAGCGTTCAGCTTGGATTTCTATGATTTGGCATGGTCAGTCGTTTACAGAAAAATCAATTGTGAAGTTAGATAAAATAATTTAACAAACCTAGGTTAGGTTCAATATATTACTAAGTTGTAGAGATTTTAATTACACACTTAAATAAGATCCTGTCAGTACTATGTAATTGAACTCACCTCTTTCTACCCTCCCCCGCCACAACAGAGCCAACTTCATTGTTTGTCATTGCTAGGGAATTAATTAGAATACTGCTGAATCTTAATTAGGGATGAGGCTACTCATTAGTCTTGAAATTAATTGTATTCTCTCCAGGTTTGTTTTTTGTGTTTGCCTTTTTTTGGATACAGAATTGCATTTAGTTAATCAAGAACAATGTGCATTCCTCAGTTATCCAGAGAAGCAGGTTTCCTTAAGATCTCTGTAAAGGTTTAAACACTGAATGCCCAATTCAAGCTTCACGTAGTTACAGGGCTGGAGAGAGAAAGCTGATAAGCACATTTGCCACTTGCCACCAAGCTTGATGACCTGGTTTGATCTCCATGGAAGGAGTTGTCCATTGACTGCCAGGAGCACACTCTGGACCCCACACACTAAGTAAATGGAAAACAAAAACACCCCCAAATCAATAGGAAGTATATGAATTAAAATTTGAGAGACTTGGGGCACTTTGAAAGCAAGCATATGCATCTTCATGAAGGGGCTGAAGGACTTCATTTCCATGGACTGGAACCGGGGAAGTTGGAACTATTTCCATTCCAGGTAGTGGTAGCGTGGAGGAGAAAGTGGAAGGATATCTGCCACCCACTGTGCGTGGCTTCCTGTGTGCGCCTGTGAAGGGAGTGCGGGAGGGGGGCGTCCAGCCTAGGCATGTGTCCATGTAACCTGTTCGGAACCATGCACGGGTTTACTGTAAACGTCAGCTGGGAACTTGTATCATAAAAGAAAACTTGTCCTGGTTAAGACATTCTATTTTTATACTTTATACCAGTCACCTCTCAGAATCTAGCTTTCTCAATAAAATGAGACATTAGATTTTTAGGATTCCTTATAAGATCGAGTTTTTATATGACTTATGAGAAAGTATTTTATGAGAACAGTAATGCAAATTTATAAATAAGAGTCTATAATCTTAAGTAATTTTTTAACTTTCAAAATCTTCAGGCCATTCATTACTTTAAATTCAGGTTCAGCTTGAATTAGGCATTTATTATTACATACGAGACCTTATGGAAACCTGCTTTTTGGATAGTTTGTATTTTTTTCTTCTACTTATGTGTATTTGTGTGTGTGAGAGAGCCCATCAAAGCTAGAAGAGGGTGTTGGATCCCTTAGAACTGGAGTTCAAGGCAGTTGTGAGCTGCCCAACATGGGTGCTGGATGCTGTGGGGCAATGGTCTTGTACCCTGTAAAGATTTGTCACTTGTATTGGTTTAATAAAATGCTGATTGGCCAGTAGCCAGGCAGGAGGTATAGATGGGGTGAGGAGAACAGGAGGACTCTGGGAAGAGGAAAGAGTCAGTCTGCAGTTGTGACAGAGGAAGCCAGACACAGGGAGCAAGATGTGACTGCCTTGCTAATGAAAGGTACCATGCCACGTGGCTAATATAGACAAGAATAATGGGCTAATTTAAGATGTAAGAATTANTTTGTCACTTGTATTGGTTTAATAAAATGCTGATTGGCCAGTAGCCAGGCAGGAGGTATAGATGGGGTGAGGAGAACAGGAGGACTCTGGGAAGAGGAAAGAGTCAGTCTGCAGTTGTGACAGAGGAAGCCAGACACAGGGAGCAAGATGTGACTGCCTTGCTAATGAAAGGTACCATGCCACGTGGCTAATATAGACAAGAATAATGGGCTAATTTAAGATGTAAGAATTAGTTAATAAGAAGCCTGAACTAATAGCCCAACCAGTTTATGATTAATGTAGGCCTCTGTCTTTCTGTGGGACTGAATGGCTGTGGGACCAGGTGAGACAGAAACCTCTGTCAACAGCTGGGAACAAAACTTTGATCTTCTAAAGAGCAAGCAGCTAGTGCTCTTAACCACTGAGCTATCTCTCCAGCCCTCCGCTTTGGATAATTCTAAGAATGCAAGTTACTTCTTTATGATCTTTAAAATACAAGAGTGTGTCTTTAAGGTAAATTTCAGTCCCAGAACACCAAAAGTAACTGAAGAAGAATGATTTACTGTGGGTCATGATGAAGAGAAGGAATGATTCAGAACAGAAATTTTTGAGGGCTTTTTCCATTTCCCTTGAAATATAACATAATTTACATTTTTTCCATGGCTATTGTTGACACCCCCTCACAAAGGTCTTGTCTTATGGCAGAATGCGTTTGTTTTGTATGTTTTGAACAAGTGCATATGTACGACTTGATCTTAGTGCTTTAAAAGTTTTATTAGGAGCTGGGCATAGTGGTACGTGCCTTTAATCCCAACACTCAGGAGGCAGGTGCAGGTGGGTCTCTTAGTTCGAGGCCAGCCTGGTCTACATAGTTCCAGGACAGAACTGCATAGTGAGAAAAGTTTTATTACATTTTTTTTTGTGTGTGTGTTTGTGCTCCTGTATGTCATGGTGCATGGGTGGAGGTCAGAGGATAACAGGAGTCAATTCTCTCCTTTTACATTGTAAATCTGGGAATCAAAGCTAAGCATCAAACCTGCAAAGGTGTCACACACTGTTTTGTAATGAAAAAGAAAGCTAAATGCAGGCAGACTTGCAGAAGGCAGGTACTTTGCAGTTTTCGTCCAGATTATTTGAGCGGTGGGTCTTTAGTGACACCTAGTGGGTAGAAAGGATGTGAGCATCAGTGCTTACAGTGAATTTTGTACTTAACCTGGACTTGAGAACATATTGTGTATGCTTCCCCTTTCTTTTACTGTTTTCAGTGGTTGGGATCTGGTGGTTTTGGAGTATGATAAGGATTTAAATTTGTGCTGTTGCATGTCAGAGCATGAAAATGCTTTTCTCACATGAACAGAATTGTTAAGGTTAGATCTTAAGGGGTACTTAATCCTGCCCACACCCCCTTCAAAGTCAAGAAAGGAACCGAAAGGAAGAAGTAAAAAGTGATATGTGAAGTCACAATATGTGACAAACCTAGCTGTGCTCCTCTTTCCTGTTGAGATTTTTATTCTCTATAGTGTTTACTGTTGGGTGTGTGTGTGTGTGTCATGCACATATGTGGTTTGTTTCAGTCCTTGGTCGAGGTGGAGCAGATATCAGAGGAGGCCTCAGTAGAGCCAATGCTGATGTATAAAGACAGATTTTTGTTTAGTAATTGGCCCTTAAGAGGGAGCTATAGACAAATTCAATCCAGTGTTCCACTGTTAAAACAGAACCAACCTGCCTGGAGCATGAAGGCAGACAAGCTCCGGGAAGCCGTGGACTTGCTTATGTAGAAGGAGACAGGGCAGGTTAGATGAGGCCTTTATCCGTAAGATTATGTCATTGCTTTAGCAGGAGAGAAAGCTTCCTGATGTAAGGCTGTGGTTTTGGAAGAGAAAGAACTGGTTTTAAAAGAAACTGCCCCCACTTCAAGGCTTGTGGCACATAGCTTGTTTAATCCAGATTGGATACATCAGGTACAGCAGTGGCCCAGGACTCAATACTGTAAATGATATACATGTCATAACATATGCACTACGGTTTCAAAAGAAGACAAGAAACTTAAGAGCTTTTTCTTCCCCCACAGAAAGTTTTCACATTTGTCTTCCTGCAGTTTTGTACAGTATATTTCTTTGCCATTGTGATGTTGTTAAGCAAAGCCCAGTAATTATACGAAAATAGAAAAGAACACACTTGATGTTTCTCACGAGAACATTAATGGGAGCTCATGACCTCTAAGGAAAACATTGGAATGTCTGGTTATCAAAAATATACCACCCCTCCCACCTCCCTGGCTTGTAAAATAGTCCCTTGGTCCAAGGAGTCCCCCAGGACTTGGGTCAGTGCCTTGCACTGGCTAATGTGTCATCAGCCAGCATAGTTTAAATAACCTGCTAAGATAAATGGCATTCCCACATTTGATGAGAAAACACAGACTATCCTGAATAAAAAACAAGACCCATAAGGAACCCCTTTAAAAAGCCATTTCATTTTTCAAAGCCACTTTGCCTTGGTTCTGATGCTTTTCATGATGCTGTTTGGGCTCCACATGTCATGGGTCACGACATTGTTTTTTCTTTGTCCCATTTTAAAGCTTTGCAAGTAATGAGAATTCATTAGGAAATTAGATGAAAAATAGAAGTCTCATGTTCCTCATACGATGGTAACTATGCCAACTAGCATGAAAGGGAAGCTATTACTTCCGGTGAATGGTATTGGGATCCTTCTGCCTTACTTAGTTACCTAGTAATTGAAGTGAATGAGTCTGAATCACTAGAATCCATTAATAATTTCAAATCTAATGCTAGCTCAATTTCAATCACTACTGCTATTTTTAAAAAGACAAGGAAAACGATCTAGGCATATAATGCTCCCAGGTACTTTTCCAACTTGCATTCTGATAAGAAAATGACTTGATCCTGAACTGCAGGGAAGAGAAGCCAACTGTATAACATCCTCAGCAGTTCCGTATGTGTTTTTTTGTGAACCACGGATCATTTACTGTCCCCATTAACATCTGATCAAATGATGTGGTCATAGACTAATAATGTTCAGTTGTTAAGAATATCTACTGGTCTTTTGAAAGGGGTTCTGTACAATTAGTCCTGAGCTTGAGACTACTTAGGAAAAATGGGAATTAGGAAGAAATAATGGTCTGTTTCAGGAGGTCCTGCTATTTCAGGAATGGTTTCCCTAATCATCATCCTTGAAACCCAGCTTTTAAAAATATGAGCAAACCTTAGAGCCATGGAGCGGGATATAGAAGACACTCCCAGGACATGATGTCTGAGTCCTGGATCATCATAATTCTGCCATTGACTTGTCATGAAACCTAGGAGGAGTCATTCAGTTTTGTGTCCATTTCTTTCTCTGAATCAAGGATTTACTAGGTTGACTACCTTCACAGATGCAGCGAGAAATGATGGAAAGGTGTGCTTTGAAAAGGCATTGTCCAGGCCTCCTTTTCATTGAGAAAATTGAGCATTTGCCTGAAAAATCTTGGACTTCCCTTTTCACCTGTTTCTTATAGACCTGAACACCTGTGGCTTGCTCTACCCAAGAAATGGTCGCTTTGATGTCTATAATTTTTATTAGTATAGTCAGGTGATTTGCAGGACTCCATCAAGTGTTGACATTTACACGAGAGTGTCTCTAGTTACAGCATGGCATCTGTGATGGACCTTCCTCAACATATCAGCTCTGCGAGGCAAAGGGTGTGTTAAAACAGCAGCAACAACAAAAATCCAAAACAAAACAAAAGGGTCTTGTGCTCTGGTCCCTAGTCTATTCTTAAATGACTTTACATCACCTTAAGCGAGTCAAGTTCTCTGGGCCTCAGCTTTTTACCCTGTAAAATGAATTAGCAATTGTTTAATCTTCTCTAGGTCTGGTGTACCCAATATTACATTTTCTAAGCTATTCCCATTTATTGTTTGAATGTAGTCTTAGGCTTTTTATATTTGTCTTTTTGATACCCTCTCCCCCAGTGCTAAGCAGGGTTGAATGGAGTGGTGGTTTGGGGAATTTTCGGTTATTCTAACATGGTTTGTGCACCATGAGTCAATTGCACCAGAAAGCTATTAGTCTCCAGAAGATTCTGATAATTCTGGTTCTTCACTTACTAGCTGGTGAGTGACTTACTAAACTGATCCAGCACACTTTTGCCCCTATACTTGATCACAAATACCCTTTAGGAGATATATGGCTGTGAGCTGTTTTCTTGGGTTGATACCTCTGAACGCAGGTGAGCTGGGTCCCTTACCCCTTGCCAAGACTGCAATGGGGGAATGAAAACGAAGATGATCTAATGATTTTTTTAGGGGGCAGGGGGAACTGGCATGATACAGGCTTTGGAAATGAAATAGAAGCAACACAAACATTCAGTTCACTCAAGTCAATAAAAATGGAATTTTGGGGGATACAGTTTTCAAAATATATTTCTTTTCATGAGAACCATAACGTGCTATGTTGGTGCACTGCCCAAGTGACAAGGAGATCCTTGGTCGAGTCATCATCCTAGCCCTGCAATGACTTGCTCTTAAATAGAACGGTGGCTTGCATGTGATGCATCAGTGTTCCTTTTAAACTGTATCCTTATCCCACTCGGATGTAGCATGCACCTAGACATTCCTTTGTCCCATGGTCCATTCATTCAAAATGAAGATCCCTTTCTAGTTCTTTGTGTATCTGCCAAAACTGGGTCCAGCTTGGCTCTCTGCCTTGGCTGATAGAATTACTGGATTGCAAGAATAACTCCATTCCATGATAAGGGGAGATCCTGAGGCCAGATCTAGAGAAAGGACTGGCAGTAGCCACTGAAGATGAGACAGGGAGACAGAGATGGAGAGAAGGGCCCTTTCTTCCGCCGTTCTGTCTACTTTCTTGTTTGGTACCACCTCAAAACACTTGGACTCCTCTGTGTACAGGGTCACTGGAGCTGAGGCCATAGAAGCCCCATGGGTTCTTTCAGGCCCTTGGCTAGTAAAACTCCTCTAGATAGCTGTACTGGGCCGACAGAGTTTTGACTTGCTAATGAACTGTGAACTATAGAATGGACAAGAAGTTCCTAAGCAGCTCATGTGCCTCAGATCCCAGGCTTCAGAGATTGCAGGAAAATAGTTGGGGTTGGGGAGGGCAGGAAAGGGCCCTTGTCACTAACCCAAGGCTCACCTGCTCTACTCTTAAGTGGTGAAAATGATTAGGAAGGTTCCAGAAATACTGTTCCCAGGCCCGCTACCATGTAAATAACTTGAACCAACATATTGTCCACATTTTCAAGAAGTAATTCCCCACTCTCTTATGGAGGTCATCAGTGTTCCCACACTTGGGCTGTCTTCAGAGATGACCCCTGAAGACGACTCGGACCTCAGGGCCTCTTTCAGACCAGGAAAGAATCATCTAGAGCCTCTTGCTTGCTTTCTTGCTTTGAAACATCCCTCAGGAGGCACACACGCTTAACCTTCATGCCCTTCATATAGGAACTGCCTCGGGCAGTAAGTCCACGTCCTTATTTGAAGATGCTTGTGGAGCCTCTCGGCAGAGCGCTGTATGGGCTTTACCTTACCCATGGATCCTAAAGGAGGGTACGTAGCAAGGTGCCCTGGAGCTCTGGCAGCTGGGACCTTGGTGCTTCTGTCTTCACCAGGGTGTAGCAGAAACGACTGCTTTCTGAAGTTGCTGTTTCCGCTTTCAAGACCCAATGTGATACACGTGACCGTCATCCCCCCACCCCCAAACTGCAAAGACAAGTGGTTCCAACCACAAGGGAAGCACCTCTGTTCATAAGGTAGATTTACCTCACCCTTCAGCTCCCTCCACTTGGCTTCCTTTCCTTTCCGTATTTGCATTTGCTCGGCCTGACTCCCAGGCGCAGGTCTGCAGTACTTGGCAGTGACAGAGAAGGCTTTACTATCCACAGTGAGACAGATGGTTGGACACAGAAACAGCCAAGGTGAAGCAGATAGGTACAGAGACAAAGGAGACGGACGGACGGAGCAGAAGGGTTGCTGTGTGGTTGCTGGACAGCTCTGTGCAGGTCGGCTGGGCAGTGAAGGTCCAGCAAAGGTGACCTCACTCCTGGGACTGGGGAGGGAACTCAGCAAGAACTGACTTTGAGCCTCTAAAAGCTTTTGCTATAAAAGGAGAAAAATAAAAACCAACCTCATAAAATGTATCGTTTTGGTTTAAAGGTGTTGGGTCCATGGAGAAAAACATTTCACAAAAATCCATTGATTTTGTTTTCCACCTTTTCCCATGAATAAATATTATCCATTAAGATCCTTGAAAAAGGTGCTGAGTACACAGTGTTATATTTTCTTCCTGTCTGCATGTCACGACTCGGCCTCTGGGCCACCCAACTTGGTCTGTGTTTTCCTCACTGGGGTCTTCAGAAACAACTGTTATTTGGTCTGAGGCGCCCCTACCAGGCCCTGTCCAGGCAAGCGGCCTACACCCCCTAATGGCCTGTTCCCTACCCACCCCCTCCCTTCCTCAGGCCCCAGCAAGATGCGATGTCACAGGGCTGCGTCCACACCAGCAGCGGGAGCCTCAGGTCCCCTTTGCTGCTTCCTTTCCCTTTCACGCACAAGTCTCAGTGCTAGGGGTGTAACAGGGCAGGCGGAAACAGTGGGAAAGGGGGAGGGAGTGGTCTCTGACCACCCACTAACATGCCAGCCCCCTTTACTCCCCACTACCCCCTCAGGCCCTCTGTCCGGTGTTTTTACAAGGCAGAGACCTTGACAACGTTGCTGGCTATGGAAGGAATGTTCGTGTTGGGTCCTGGGCTGGCAGGAGGGGGCCGACTTTCTCCCTCTGGGGTTAGAGCCGGGGGCGTGGGGATGCTGATGATGGCCGTGGTAATCTGGGATGTTTTGCAGTTTGGTCTCAATCCATCGTCTGCTTTCAAATTAAGGCTGGAACGACTGGGATAGAAAAGAGGGAGTTGGTGGTGGTTTCTGCTAGGGGGCGCCCCAAATCTCCCTTGACCCCCGGCATTGTTTTTTGCTCTATACTCTGTCAAGGAACTCTAGGGCCATGTATGTCTCCCTTAAACAACCAGTTTATAATTACCGCCCTAATCACTATTAACAATTACTAAGTGATCAGATAGTAGTACTTCTTCCCAGGCCCCGGGGGCTTATCACTTTGATGTTACAACCAACTGTGGCTTTCCCTGAACTCTGCAACTTATTAAGAATAACAGGAGGGGCTGGAGAGGTGGCTCAGCGGTTAAGAATACTGCACTGGCTGCTCTTCCAAAGGACCCAGCTTCAATTTCCAGCACCTATATGGCAGCTCACAACTGTCTGTAACTCCAAGATCTGATACCCTCACACAGACATACACGCAGGCAAAACATCAATGCATATAAAATAAATAAAATACTTTAAAAAAAAGAATAAGGAAATGGCTTAACCATAAACAGAGATGAGGAGGAAAAGTCCACCCATGATTCACAATCAGTCTGGGATAAGCCATATATATAACACAGTTGGGGAAAGTATTTTCTTAGGAAAATGATCATAGTCCATCTTTTCAACTTTTGGGTTCTTTTTGAGTCCCCCCCCACTACCTAAAGCCATAACTGAGCTAAACTGCCACAGTACCATCTAATATCCCACGAAGACCCTTGGATTAACTTCAGAGTATGAGAAGGAAGATGGGGGAGGAAAGCAGAGGGGCCCCGTGCAGTGGATAAGGGGGACCACTAACCGGGATCCCTGAGGCTTTAACGTGGAGATTGTTTAATTCTGGAAAACGAATGACTCAAGATTTTGGGGCTGGCGGGATTGGAAGCCACCCACCTGGTGGTGAGGGAGGGCTGCTCACTGCCCTGGATGTGGATCGTGCTGAGTTCTTGCATGCTGCGGAGGCGAGTGGCTGGCAGGTTGGAGTTGGGCAGGTGTGTGGTCTTCTTACTGCGCCGGGAGCAGCAGGTGGTGGTGAGGCCAGATTGGCTGGACAGAGATGGACTTCTGGTGGACGGGTAGTTCTGCATTGAGCTCTCCATGCAGTTCTGCTCAAACATCTGCTCGTCGATAAACTCGTGGTTCTGTGGGAGGAAGGAGAAGAAGTGAAAAAGGGAGGTGGGGGAGTCCCAGTCTCTGTATGGCTGCCTGTCTGTTTGGGGCCTTTAATGGAGGACCCCCAAATGCCTGGATTACAGGAAGTGTTTGAGAGGGGTTTCATTTTTACAGGTGTCAATGTCAAAAGAATCAAATTGGCCTCCCTGGCCATTAGACTGGGCAGGGACTCGGTTGTTAAATCATGTGTCATATGCTCCATCTTCAGGTTGAGCGGAAGGGACACAGAGGACGTGGAGGGTCCGAGTGGCATCATCAGAGCTAGAATCAAATTTTTCTTAGCAAGCTCTGAAGCCATTGACTGTGAGTCTTCAAGGTCACCTTTGCACACCTGATGACTCTTACAGGCGTGACCTAAGTTTGTAAAAGTTTGGGCCAGTCACAGAGTTCGGAGAGCATTGCTCCTGATCGCAAAGGGGCCAAGCTGCTAAGGATAAGATTTCTTCTAATTTTGTCTTCTTTTGGCCTGATTATAGCATATGGATCCTTAACTACCTGGCAGTTCAGGATTCCCTAGGTCAAATGTAAGCTAGGGAAAGAATGTTAACGGTTTCGGATCTGTAGGCCATGAGGGTGGCCTATAGCTAAAACCAGAACAATGGAAAAATGGCTGCTTGACCAAAGTGCCCAAAACCCTGTGGCACTGGCAGTGTGAGGAGCAAGAGAAGTATAAGGACAAAGGATGTCCCCTGGCGGTCAATACCAGAGTTGCCAGGAAACCGAGGAGGTATCAGAGATGCGTGGCATATGGGCATTCCAGAGGAAACTGACCTTGGAGTTCCACTGCCCCCCTCTAAGCCCCTGGGGGTGTCAAAGGAAAGAAGAGGAAAGGAAATTGGGTAGTGTGGGTGCAAAAATACTGGAAGCCTGAGCTGGTACTGGGTGTGGCAGCAAAGACAGCAAAAGCCCAGGGAGGATCAGCAGCACATGCAGAAACCAGACTAGGGGTGAGCAGAGATCCACAGACTCAAGATTCAGAGAGAACAATTGAATTTATAAAGCGATACCTTGATGGTGGAGGTTCGTACAGATAACAGGGGATCATCCACAAGATAGGATAACCCCTACAGGACAACATGCCAACAGAAGATAGAGACACCATTGATTGTACATTCCAGCATTCCACCCTCCGAATTCAACATTCCAGCCCCCGTTCCCAGCATTCTGCTTCCCTTGTCCCAATATTTCATCCCTTGGTTCCAACAGGAGACTGCTTAACCCAACATACACTCTTTCCATACCAACATTCTTCTTTTCCTATCCCAACATTCCACCCCTGGGTCCCACATTCCTTCCCCCAAATCCAGCATTCCGACATCCCGTCCCTATAACCAACCCAACATTCCCTCAGATTCAGCATTCCACCCCTTTAATGCCAGCATTCCATCTCTCAGTCCCCCAGTGCCAACATTCCAGCCCTTCAAAACCCAGTGTTTTCAACCCATGTCCTTTTAATGTACACATTCCACCCAGCACATGCAACTTGGAAAGGGCAGTGGGGCCTGGCCCTGTTGTCCCAGTCCCATTGGCAAGCTCGGTGTCCTTGGGAGAACTTTGGGAGATTGCCTACGTGGTTTTTGACCATAGTTGCTGGGACCTTCGCTTGCAGAGCACGTTCTCATTTAGAAGATCTCACTGGGTTTCCACCGTCATCCATGGGGTCCACTTTTGGCCCAGAGTAAGAGGAATCTAGCATCTGGGAGGTCAGGTTATGGGCTACTAGGAACTAGGAAGCTCCTTTCAAGGGTGGGATGAGCCCTGACCGTAGGCTCTTTGAGTAGGAAACTTCTGGAAAGGATCAGGGAATAGGCTCACTTTAGCATTTCTGTTCTGACTTCTCCCACCCTAGGATTCCGAGCACTTTTGCCAAGGGTTCAGGGTTGGCCCTACTGCCCCTTCCTTTCAGGCTGTCAGTAAGGCACAAGCATCATTCCCATTCCAGCTGTGGCGCCCTCCACCGCCATCTCCTTTAGCCTTTCACAATCTGAACTTCCTGCCAAAGTGCAAGGTTACTAAGTGGAACTGGGACTGATAAACCCTTGGCTAAAGAATATGTATACTGCATCCTTCATTCATGCATACGCAAGGGGACCCATGGACTGCCTCAACCCAGCTACAGGGATGGAACAAAAATTTTCCCTCTTCTCTACTGTCCTGTGTAAATTCAGCCTGAATCTTGTTGGGTGGTGCCCATCAGAACTGAGAATTAAAAACAAAACTCTTAGTCCTCAGTAGCTAAGACACACGCTGCCGTTAGGGAGGAATGGGAAGACTGGGAGTGGCCTCTTTTGTAGAGCTGCAGGACACAGCTGAAAGCTCACTCAGGTGACCTTGCCCCACCCCCTGGGGTGTTTACAGACCTTTGGAAGGGGGCATACTGACTACCTGGCCTAGAATGACAAAGTGAGTACAGCCTTGGGAGGTCAGGGGTGAAGCAGGAGGGGGCAGGAGGCTGGAACTCACAGTGGTCTTTTCTAGACAGTGCAGCAAGTGGTGGTGCTGGCTCTCAATGAGCGAGGTGGTCTTGCCCATGTGCTCCTCTTCTGGGGTGCCCTAGGGAGACAGAAAGAAGGGCTAATAAAGCTGGTGTCTTCTCTCTTCAGTCTCTTCATTTCTTCACAGAAGGTAGGAGGGCAGGAGAAAAATCTTGATAAGCTAAATCTTAGGGCCACCATAAAACCTGCTGGCCTGGGTCTGGGGGCCCTTGTCAGCAGCTGGCTTATGGGCAGCACTGATAATTCTACGAGAGCAGTATGTTCATGGGAACCCTGGAGACATGTTTCTGTCAGAGTCTAAACTGGAGCTTTCGGGGGGAGTGCTGGTACCTATGGATGAGCAGAGAAGCCCATTTCTAGTTTATCTCCTCTGCCCAGTCCCAGCCTTCTGGACACTTACCGTTAGCTCCAGGGCTTCATTGAGGAGCCCATTGCGCTTGCTGTGCAGGTAGGCATTGGAACTTCCTGTTTTGGCCACACGGATCCTGGCAAGGCGGGCCTTCTGTGATGGGTAGACAATAAGAAAAGCAGTAAGATACAAGAAGAGGAAGCCTGGCAGAATCAGTGACAACAGCTGCCCCACTGAGGCTGCTTTCCCCAGCATCCTGTGAGAAGAGACAAAAAGCTCCCGCGTCTTAGCCTGATGCATCTCTGTATCTAGACCCCGGAATGGATCTGAGACCTGTGCGCCCACTATTGCAGTTTAGCCATGGTCAGGGCTCTAGGAATCTTCACAAATCTTCAGCCTGGGTGGAGTCCTGGTGGAAGAAAGACCACATTTTCAAGTTCTTTCTCCTGAAGCTTTTCTAGTATTTTCCACTCGGTATTACATGATGGCATTCTATTACTTCTTATCTCTAAGGACTGTAGGGTTCCTAAAGGACACCGTGTGCTAGCTGCTCTCAGTCTCTCCTGGGTTCCAGGGTGCTTGGTTCTCCATGTGCTATAGGTTCCCACAGAACAGTTAGTTACGAGAGAAAGCAAAAGGGGCAGTGGTACCACCAACACCTCTTAACTCCTTCGTCTGCTGGTCTCCTGGCATTTGTCACTAGGGTGGCACACACTCATCTGCTGGTCTCCTGGCATTTGTCACTAGGGTGGCACACACTCATCTGCTGGTCTCCTGGCATTTGTCACTAGGGTGGCACACACACTTGTCTTGTTGTGCTGTTCCTCTCCTGTGCTAGAATGTAAGTTCCTCGAGGGCAGGAAGTTCGCTTTGTTTGTTACCAGGAGGCTCTTATCTTTTTATTTTTAATTAATTAATTTAAATTATTTATTTATTTGGTTTTTCAAGACAGGTTTCTCTGTGTATCTTTGGAACCTGTCATGGAATTTGCTCTGTAGACTGGGCCAGGCTGGCTTCGAACTCAGAGAGATCAGCCTGCCTCTGCCTCCTGAGTGCTGGGATTAAAGTCGTGCACCATCACTCACTTAACTTTTTAAAGTTAAAAAATTTATTTATAGGTTTACAACTGACTTTGGGAGCTGATGGATGTGTCAATACACATCTATGTTGTGCACAGGCATGGGAAGGATATAGTGTACATAGAGGTGGCCTGCTGTATTTATGGCAGAAAAGAACACATTCCAGGATACTACATTGGCTTTGTCTAGCATAGAACTAAAACCCTCCCTGGGAAATCCCTCAGCAGACAACCTCCTCCAGACAGGGGCTATAGCACAAATAATAAAAATCCAGAGATAGATATTGGGGTTCAACCTGAAGGTCAGAAAAGCAAAGCGGCCCGCCACTGGCTCCTACCTCTACCTCAGTCCAAAATGGTGATCCTGACTCCAGCAATCTCAGAACAAGACTGTGTCTGTGAGTTGTCTCCTCCCATTTTCTAGGGCTGGGATTAAAGGCACGTACCACTGGGATTAAAGACATGCACCACCCGGTTTCTATGGCAACTAGTGTGACTACTGAGATTGAAGGTGTATGTCACACTGCCTGGTCCGTAAGGCTGACCCGTGTGACTGTTTTACTCTCTGATCTTCAGGCAAGCTTTATTTAAATAAAACACAAATGAAATATCATTACAGGGGGCTGCACAGCATCTTGGGCCAAGCTCATCTTACTTGCATGCTGAGGGAATGGCCATCTGATATATGCTAGCTGCTATTTTTTTTTTTTTTGGTCTAATGATCGCCAGCCACAGCACAGCAGAAAAAAGACCATGAAGTTCAGTTGTCTGGGACTGGAAAAAAGCCCTGTGGGCTTAGAGTACATAGCCTGGGCTCTACAGATTCAGAACCAGTTCCACGCTATGCTTCAAGCAGAAGAGTCCCTGAGATTCATAGTCGCAGTCTGAAGTGGAGGATTCTCTTCCTGCCTCTGGGTATAGTGACATGTAACTTGAACCTGGACCCTGACCATTAGGTTCTGGGAAATTGTGGCAATTTTCATTTCTTGTTATCCTCTCCCAGCTATCCTGCGTGGGTTGGTTCAAGAGGCCATAGACTGTCAAGAGGATCATAAATGCTACATTATGTTCCCTGTTTCCTGAGAACTCCCCCACCCACCAGTATCTCCTTGCAGCCCAATTAAACTCTTTCCCCTGGTCTTTAAATGTGGGACAGAGGCTAGAACTTGAGTTGGAAGGTCTTCCAGTAAGTCCAAGGATGGCTGCTCCTCTAGATGGAGAGGATGAAGAGGAAGATATGAGACAGAAAGGCCAGCAGTCAACCCTGTCACCCTCCCTGTCTCTGAGCAAAATACATTCATTCATTCATTAATTCATTCATTCATTCCATGTCTAGGATGAATCTGGCCAGCAGCCCTGCTGCAGCACCCCCCAGCCAGATGTTTGCAGTCAAGTGAGTTCCTCCCAGTTCATGACTTGGCTGCTGTAATTTTGGGAGAAGGCTGGGTGTTGAGAGCTGCATATGGAAATCCAATTGTGTCAAGCTCATTACAGCCTTATGTAATCTGATTGCCACTTAGAGGTGGACCTTTCTCATACGTGAGGGTCTGTCTTTATTACTTTCCGGAGATGAAAGTTTCTCCTGTTCCCCTCTGAGACACTTCTTTTAATCTTATCTCACTCTGGATTCTATTAAGGTAGAAGATTGTCACAACAAACACAGAGTATTATTTAATCATTCCCAAATGGGAAACAGAGGTTTGAGGAAGATTGGCAGAACCTGCCAGTGTGTGAAACCTGATGGTGTGCTCTGCTTGGTTTTGTGCTCCTGTGGGTCAGGGCCTGGGTCTTATGCACATTCTTTTATTGCCAGCATCCAGTACATACTCTGCCTTGAACAGAAATTCAAGCAAAGACTGTGGTAGCCAAAGAAGGAAAGCCAAGCATGCTGAGCTGGGCATTTATGCTTGTCAAGCCCTTATAATGGGCTCAGTCCTCATGCGGACTGGTCAGCTTCCACTCTTCTCCACAACCATAAGGACACTATGAAAGATAAGGGACTGGAGAGCTCATCTAGGCTATTTCAAAAGCCAAACAACTAATAATGAATTGATTTAAAATAAGGGGTGCATGAAAGGGAGCCACTCAGCCAGGGCAAGGGAATGAATTAGAAAGGGTTCACTCATGTCTTCCAACTAGGAAGTCAAACACAGCTTTCATGGTGTCTTTCTCCTTCCTTCCTCCTTGAGTTCACCTCCTTTAAACTTGAAGGGCAAAGCCCAGGAACCTGCATCTTCAACAGGTGTAAGTGGAGCTTTGGGGTTGGAGGAGAGTTCTGGTTCAACACTGTCAGCCCAGGACATGGCCTGTCACCATTACTGACCAAGATCATTTGGGGACCCCTGTGGAGCCTGGCGCAACTGGGACTCTCTAGCTGGCAGGGACGGCCTGGACATGAGTCTTTGCATCTCTTACCCTGAAAGAGGCAGAAGGAAGACAAGGGAGAAAAGGAAACACAGGCAGCTGTACACTTAGACATTCATCAGAGAGACAGTAAGATTTATGTTGATGGAAACCCACACACAAGAATGCTTATTTGTAATAGCTGGAAACCATTTCTATCCCAGAAGCTCTTCAGCAGGCAAACATCCAACAGAACATGGCTGAGTGAGAAAAGTGAATGGGCTTTTACATTTTTTTTTTGAGAAAGAATCTTAATTAGTTACCTAGGCTGACTTTGGATGATGCTGTAGCCCAGGCTGACCTAGAACTTAGGATTCTCCTGTTTCAGCCTCCTGAGCACCTGGGATCACAGGCCTGCATCACTAGACCTGTTATAAGAAACTAGTGATATAATTTGAATGAGTCTTTGGGGATTATATGGATGAAAAAGGCCAGCTCTCAAAGGTTACCAGCTGCATGAGTGCATTTATGTAACTTAAGAGATGAAACCATTTTGTAAGTGGAGATCAGAGAAATAGTTCCTAGGAGTAGGGGACTGGGTAGAAGTATAGCAGGAGCATAGTTATAAAAGCCACAAGGGTTCTCTTATGGGAACTGGCTAGACTCACACACATGAAGCTGCTGGATCTGTAGGAACCTACATGGGTGAGGAAACTGTAACACGCACGCATGCACATACACACACTGGGGAAGATGGGTGAGAGGCATATACTCTTTGTGTATGGTTCTCTAAAACGTTACCATTAGATAAAACTGGGCAGAGTACATACAGACTCTATCTTTTTGGAACTACATGTGCAACTATATAATCTATAATTATTCCAATAAAATGTTCCACTAAAAACAAAGGATATGGCACAGGGGGTGTAGTTAAGGGATAGAGTATTTTTGCCTACCATGTACAAGGACCCTAGGCTTCATCCCCAGCACAACAAAAATAAATATGTAAGCAAAACTAAAACAATTTCCCTTGAAACCAAAAAGTGGGTGGAGCTGGGACAGGCAGTGGCTTCTCCAGCCCTATCCCAGGTGCCTCTGCTAGACAACTTTGTCTTATCTCTGGTTCTCTTGGCCTAGGGGAAGACAGTCCCCACAGGTAGATGTGATGCAAATTTCTTTTGGAGCTTTTATCCACAAGGCACCTTCTCTGGAGCTTACTTTCCTGCCCAAGAAGCTATCAGAAGCGTGGTCAGAGCTGAGGGCTCTCATTAGCCTCCCTGACCTCTCCCTGTCTGGTCTCTCCACTTTCACCAAGTCCCCTGGGCCGGCCCTGCCTTGGCTCACCGTGACAGGCTGAGTGCTGGAAACAGACAGTATTGGTTTTTTTCCCTCTCACAGGAAGCCCAAGGTGAAAGAGACAGAGTGGTGTAACCTTGAGGAGAAACAGTATCCAGGCTAGGGAAAACGTAAATATTTACTTATTTCAAAGGAGAGAGAAAGGGGTTGGGCAGGGCTCTTCTTGAGTAGCTCAGAGAGAGGACAAAGCCAGAATTCGTCCTTCTGGATGTTAATTGCACACAATAAGCTTTGAACACTCTGTGGGAAACACTCACTGTTACAGTCTTTGCAGGTGGGCTTCACTGAGAAGTGGGAATGGTGTGGCCAGGAAGGAGAAGGTAGCTGCAGAGCACAGCTACCTCTGGAGGGGCTGTCACCATTGAGCCTGGCACTTCTGAGAACCCTACCAGCTCTACAAAAAGCCTGAATTTGTGCTTGCCCACTTTTAAAAGCTGTGAGGGTGGAGCCTGTACTGCAGGAATCCCTGGACCTCAGGACCTCAGAGTTTGGATATGAGAGCCCAGTTTTTCCTTGGCGTCTTTATTTAGAACTGTGTGATGAATTTAGTCATTGTTCGCCTTTGCCAGCTGACTTGAGCAGGGAGAGATAAGACTTGTATTTCTGGAATGTCTGGGAGTGGGGAGACCTTGACCTTGGGTGTGGAGATGGAAGATAGGTGCCCTCAGAGATGAGGATGTCAGAAGAAAGACCTTAGGCTGGTGACATCACTGACTAGGCACAGGTATATGGAAGCAGGAAGGTAAGGAGGAGGTGACACAAGCACATACAAGAGGTCATATTTGGGGTACAGGGACCAAGTGGGCTCAGTATATGATTATATTGTTTGCTGTTCTATGTAAACTGTTATGCAACCATTGTTTGAGAGTTACCTTAAACTTGTGGCTTTGTTATAGTCAGTACCTACAGACCTATTCTGGGGTTCTAGATTGCTTTGTCCAGTATTAGGCCCTGCTACCCAGGGGTTATTCTTGCAAGTGGAAATAAGTAATCTAGCTGCAGGGCCGGTCACAGGGAAGGTGCTTACATAAATGTCTGTAAATGTGAAGGGATGGAAGAAAGAATAAAACACAGAGAGCAAAGTCGTTGTGTCTAAGCTAATCTTCCAACAAGATGCCTTTCTGTTCTTTGTACCCAGAGACTCTGATCATGATCCCAGAGCCTGAGACAATAAGGGGACCATTTTCAGCCCAGATCAAAAGGGAAGCAGAGCCCCCCCCCCACATCCCTTCTCTTCTAGCCTTTGCCAACTTGATCAAATTTAGAATCATTCAGGAGACTGGTGAGACACACACACTCTCGGAATGTCTGTAACAGCTTTTATAGAGAATTAACTGAGGAAGACCCACTTCAGTATGAGTGGTACTGTGGGCTGCGGGCTCAGGTGAAAAAACAAAAGGCAAACCCAAAAAGACAGCTGAGCCCTGGCATTTCTTCCCTTTCGGCCACCTGTCCACCAAGAGGGAAGGACAATCTCCACCATGTGCTCCCCCTGCTGCCATGATGTTTGGGGGCCAGGCAGACGGACTAATTCTTCTGAAACTGTGAGTCAAAATAATTAATTTTCATTATAAATGACAGGCATTTGTTATAGCAATGTAAATTTAATAATATAGGACCCTGGCAAAAGTCCTTGGCAGGAAAATCTCTGGACGATGCCTTGGGGTTGGTGGTGTGGCTGTAATGTCCTAGAGAGAAGCCTGAAGGCCAAGTGCAAACAAGGCTTCTGAGTACACCCACCTGTAGACATCTTGCTCTGTACTGGCAGAAAATATTTTACTCATCTGTCATCCTAAGTACAGACATGGCAGAATCAAGAACTTTCCGCAGGCCTGATGCTGACTCTCCAGCCATCGGTTGAGTTCTGTGACTTTACATGGCATCTGGTGCTTTCTAACATTTACTGTGCCACTTGACCCAGAACCCAGTGGCCATGGAATGCTCTCCTGTCACGGCATGGCTTTCTCTTTGCTGCACATTTATTTTGTCAATTTTTCTTTTCTGCACATGTATTTTGTTGCTTACTTTTGTATCGCCCCTCAAACAGGATATGAAAATGACATTTTGTTTCCTGGTAAGCTCTGGGATGGGAAACGGAGGAGCCAGGAGCTGCTTGGTGGCCATGACTGGGCATGTAGACGTTGAGCTATGGGTCAGTTCAGAGATTCCTTAAAAGGACAACCAGTTAAGTGTCAGTAGTGAGGGTTTGCTGCATTCTGAAGCAGTAGCCTGGGGCTGGAACTGAGGACATTGGTGGGTAGGAGGGGACATGAAGTTGCCTTATCTCTCCAAGCCAGAGGGAATCTTGCAGGAATCCTCCAAAGAATCTAGGCCTGACAAGCCTACCCGAGTCCCCCACTCTTCCTACTCCTCCCTCTCCCCACCCTGTTGCTGTTTTTTTTTATTTAATTTTATGTATATTAGTGTTTTGCCATAGGAAGTTTCAGGTCCCCTGAAACTGGAATTAAAGACAGTTTTGAGCTGCCATGTGGGCGCTGGGATTTGAACCTGGGTCCTCTGGAAGAGCAGCCAGTGCTCTTAACCACTGAGCCATCTCTCTAGCCCCCCCCATCCTGTTTCTAAGGCTTACCTTCTGTGCCCTGCGTTTATCTGCTCTCTGGTTCTGGTGGTAGATCCTGCTAAAGTTGGAGACTATCACAGGGACTGGCAGAGCAATGACCAGGACACCACTCAGGGAACAGATGGAGCCAAATATCTTCCCCGCGATTGTCTTAGGCACCATGTCTCCGTACCTGTAAGAGAGAGGGAGAGGGGTGGGGGGAAGAGAGAGAGGATGTAAGCAGCCATTTGGGAAACAAGCGAGGCTTCCCAGCCAATCATACACTCTCACACACATTCATTCACTTATCAATATTCCACAGCATCTACAGGGGTCAGTGATACAGTCTCAGAGCAAGAGGCCAAACCTGGATGTTCATGGAGCCAGGTTTCTACAGGGAAGGCCACACATGAGTAAACGATGACATTAAAACATTTGGTGGTAAAAAGATAAGCAGACCACGAAAGGCCAACATTACATGTTCTCACTCATCAAATCTTAGATTTGTTTAGTTTGGAGTATCCAGAGAATCCAGAAAACCAGAAAGAGACCATTGGTGGGGAGGGGGAAGAAAGATCTTAAGAGAGGGAAGAGAGCGCACCATAGGTGCTGTGAAGGGGAAAGGGGAATGACAGGGAGAGGGGTTTTCGTGGGAAGAGGGTGGGGGAGGGATGGCCAACTCCAAAGATGTTTGAAGAAGTGATGTGGCAACCTCCTAATTAATAAATTTCATATATATGATATAATTACACAAACAAATTTAATTGCAGTTATCTGTATAGGGATTAATGCTACTCCTAGAAGTTATCGTTGCCAGATAAAGTACCTAGTGTAGGATACCTCCCTGGATTATCAGTCAAGGGTGTCCTGGAGACGCCCCTGAAACAACACAGCCTATTGTCATTGCTCTTGGCTGACCACCAGATCTCGGTAAGACTCTTGCTGAAGACACAGCACACACTGGTCATAGGGTGTGAAGAAGTCAAGTGGGTACTGACCAGCAAGCTTTCTCCCTGCTGGCCAGCTTTCATGTGGGCTTTTGGGGAGCGGGGAATCAGCAACAGTCTTACTCAGCTGTGAACTCTGTGAATTTTAATAATGGCCAGCATGGCATGTCATCCCATGCCCATGGATGACAAAGCAGAATGAATGCTTTGGGGGTAACCAAGAACTTTTGTTTGTGGTTAAGGCCTGATCTACAGGAGTTCCCACCCCTAAATGAGGAGCTATAGACATTTGACAGCTTTTGGTGGGGAAGGACAGTCAGTTTTCTGTGAAGATATGGCTCCTGGTAGGTCAACTACAATCCAGGGGTGGTCCCACACCCATATGTTGATATGGACAGCACACATTGGAAAACACATGCCTGGTATGGTAAATCTGGCCAAGAACTCATGATTGAGGAGCTCCTAGGTCCAAGGTGTGAACTTACTGCTATTATTTTTCCAGATGGACATGTTATCAAACTGTTCTCTAAATTCAGATCTCTCATAGGTTATAGGTGAAGCCCCTCAGACAACATCAAGGAAGTTCTTTGTGAGTAGACAGTGGTTAATGCAGGACTCAGAAGAGGTCAAAGTTCAGAGAATAAGTGACTGTGGAGTTCTCAGCCATTTATGAGGCACCTATATCATATTTCCTTCTCAAGGCTCAGCAGCCATTGTGGATGAGGGGACAAGAAGATTATAAGACCCAGAGTCTGGGGAAGCCTG
Organism: Bramus lutescens; assembly: GCA_001685075.1. Taxonomy (NCBI): domain Eukaryota; kingdom Metazoa; phylum Chordata; class Mammalia; order Rodentia; family Cricetidae; genus Bramus; species Bramus lutescens. Next base: position 13,717 of record LOEQ01000480.1, on the reverse strand, counting down.
AAGCAAAGAGTGTCTTTTGGCCACAACAGAATGGTGGCCCTCATGAGCTCATGGCGGCTGTAGTGGCCTCCACAAGATCAAGCTAGTCAACATTTGAGCATGGCGTGAGAAGGGGTTCATGAGTTCCCACCCCTAACTGAGGAGATATGGACATCTGATGGCTTTGGGGGAAGGAGGGATAGTCAATTTTCTTTGAAGATACAGTTCCTGGTAAGTCAACCACACTCCATTGGGTGTCCTCCCACCCAGAAACATATGGACAGCAAAAATTGGAGTTAATGAATTATTAAATTAACAACAACCAGAAAAGGGGGGGAGGAGGTATTGAGGCAAGTAGGAAGGTGGGGATTGTGTGCTGGTTAGTTTTATGTCAACTTGACACAGGCTAAAGTCAATTGAGAAAGTAGATATAGGCAAGTCTGTCCAGTGTTTTCTTGATGAGAGATTAATGAGGGAGAGATCAGCCTACTTTAGCTATGCCAACCTGGGCAGGAGGCCCTGAGCTGTGTAAGAAAGCAGGCTGAGCAAGACATAAAGAACAGGCCAGGAAGTGCTGTTCCTCCATGGCTTTGGCTTCAGTTCCTGCCTTCAGGTTCCTGTCATGAGTTTCTGTCCTGATTTACTTCTCTGATGGAGTATGACCTGTGGGTTGTAAGCTGAAACAAAGCCTTTCTCCCCTAAGTTGCTTTTGATCATAGTGTTGTATCATATCAATAGAAGCTTTAACTAAGACAAGGTGGATTTGGGTAAATATGATCAAAATACAATGTATGAAATTCTCAAAGAATTAAAATATTTATTAGAAATCATAACAACTCTTTGGCACATGGCTCTTTCCATGAAGAGAACAAAGGTTAACACTGTGGTCAGGAAAGGCCTGTCTGAGAAGAGAAATGAGGTGTAACTTCTGGCCACACAGAACACCTGAGCCTGGGTGGACCCAGCAGAAGGAAAGCAGAGAGGCCTTGGTAATACAAATAGCTCATTCCAGAAATTGTCAAGGGGCCAGCAGGGGTGCACACGGAGAGGAAGAATTATAACAGGAGGCTAAAGCGACAGGCAGGACATAGCTTCCAGCATCCAGTATGTGGTGGTGAGGGGTTTGGATCGGTGTCCAAGCACATGAGGAGCCACAGGCGAGTCTGAAACAGAAGAGCAGCAGGCTCTCACGTACAATAACAAAGATACTAGAGCTCAGCTGTTCACGTGAAGGCTGTAACTTACAAAGCTCTTAGGGGTTTACCTTACATGAGCCTACAAGTTCTTGAAACTTCAGGTTCTTTGCCCTGTTGTACACATGCGGGAAGTGAGGCCTAAGGACCTTGCATGGCTTGGTTGTTTCTTAGCTGGGATGAAGCCTGTCCCCCAAGTTTATCTCCTTTCTTCCCACTGACTGTCTCAGGGATGCGTATGGCCTCTGACACTCAACCCCTTTACCCACTTTGGAATAATGCTGGGATCTTCTCAGTTTGGAACTCTCTCACGTGCTGCACATGCCGGCAGCTGTCCTTGGGACCAATGTGGCCCGGCCCTTGCTCAGCTCTGGGCAGCCTGGACCAAGCCTCCTTCCTGCAATCAGTAATATGCTCTCCACAGCGGTTATGCTTGGCCTCCTCTTTACCAAGATAACTTAAAGGTCTTATGAAGGAAAGAATTCTTATAACACCATTGGCCAAAGCCATGAGCCCTTTGTGTCTGTGGCAAAAATAGTCTTAGCATGCCCAAGAATCTTGGCTGCTAAAAAGAGAAACTTAAAGGTACCAATTCTCTCAGGAGTCCTGGGTTTCCATGGAGGATGTGGAGGGAGACAGGTTAGCCACATTGGAAGCCTGAGGTCCTTACCTGAATACTTGAAGACTGTGAACATGGCAAATGTTGGATGAATGAATAAATAAATGAACAACTCCATGTAAATTCCCCAAAACCTTATGAAGCAGACTCTGAGGACTGTTTTTCTTCTCATGGTTCAGGGCCCCGGGTTCCGATTTAAGCTTCCCAGGCACACACTACCATTAGGACCTGGTTCTTTTGTGACCACATTTGCCTCTTCAGTCTTGACACTCAGAAAAGTGGTGAGGCTGAGAGCTTGGCTATTTTTACTAAGATGATCTGGGTTCAAGACCCTCCGAGACCACCATTAAATAACTGTGTGATCTCGAAAGGTTGTTACTTTGGGCCTCAGGTTCCTTTATAAAAAGAAAGTAACAAAGGTAACCGATGTTAACATCTCACTGTGTTGTGTGTAGCTTCTGAACATTAACCTTGCTAGCTTTTCTGCAGGCATCCTGGAAACCATGATTTCTGTTGGGGATGGAGTGCTCTAAAAATAGTCCCATTGTTTTAAATGCATGTAACCCCAGTGATGGAGACAAGCAGCTTTCCATGCAATAGATCATGTTAGTTGAGCTTTTCAGACGACATGACTGGCTGAAAGGTGGTTGTGGGTCCACAACCATGTATGACACTAAAGATGGTGGGAGAATGGAAGGCAGCCTTTGAGAGTAGCTGAAGCTGGCAGAAATGCTAAGTAAAACACGGTGGTTGTTTCAAAGGTTTGAAGGAAGAACAAGGTAGGGGGGGCTATACCCACTGCTGGGCAGATGGTCTGAGGGAGCAGACAATGGGGAAAACAGAATGACTCCACTCCCTGGGACTTCTGCCTTCTCTGTGGAGAGGAATGCGTTTCATCTGGAGAAGACTGGTACTGATGCAGATCAGAAGGGCCTGGAGCCTGGAGTCTGGGAGGGAGAGTGGGTAAGTGCCTGGGTGGACTTGGAGAATTCCCATCAGAGGTGTGCAAGGCCCCCACCAGGAGATAGGAGGGAGTCCAAGTGGAGGCACAGAACCACTATCTGTGATCCCTGATCACAGTGCAGCAGAGAAACACCATGAGGCTAGATGGCTTTGCTGGTATTTTTAAAGTGAGAAACCACAGACCAGTGGGCTTGGCATCCATCACTTCTGCCATCAGCTTGCTGGCAGAATTCAAAAGCAGATTATTAAGTGGACAGCTTGCGAACGCTTGGAAAATAAGCCATGTTTGGTTTGTTATGCACACATCTTGCCAACTTAACCTTATTTCTTGTTTTGAGAGTGAGGTTAACCAGCTGGCAGATCGGGGATGGCTAGAGGCCCATTGTCAAGGCTTTGCAGGATGCCTTCTTGCCCCAGTTCTTCATGTCCTTGACTAGCTACAGGAAGCAGTTGGATGGAGGAGTGGGTAGGAGGGTCTGAGTGACCATCTCTAGTCTTCTGGCACTTTTTCAAGATACAGTGCTCCTGTGCCAGCAAAGGAAGCACACAGCTCTGCTAGCAGGGTCCCCTTTACTGAAGGAGTAAATATCAATGAAGTTAAGAAGGGATCTAAAGTTAAGTATCCCAGTGGTATATTCCAGAATTTTCCAGCAACTTGTATAAAGCCAGAGGGAGGCAGCAAGGCCTAATAATTGAGAGAAGATCTGGAATCAGACCTGGGTTTATATCTGGGTCATTATGACTCACTGACTAGTTAAATGACCCTGGACAATATTTAATCTGAGCCTACACCACCTATAGAATGGGCTTCATATCCCAGGAACTGTGATGATAATTCAGAAAAATGTTTAGTTTCATGCTTGGGTGATTGTAGATTGTCTATAGGGTGCGGACTTGCTTTTCTCTTCAGAGTCTACCCTGTGCCCCTCCCTCACCAATATGATATGAGCTCTGTCTAGAAAAGCTGCCAACCACACACTGACCACACTGCTCTCATTTCCTCCGCACCTAGCAAGTTCAGAATAAGGCATCTTCCCTAAGCTGACTCAGCGAGTATCCATCCTGGATTTGTCTCTGGCCACTTTGTTGAGATACAGTTATCACACCAAGCAGTATATTCCATCAGCTTCTAGTGTAGTTGCCCAGCTGAGCTTCTACCACCCAGGGTAATTGCTTGTTTCTTCCAGGAAGCAAATCCGGGACTATACATCCGAAGGGCGTGCACTCCCACTGAGCTATGCCTGAAGCCCCTAGCCCAAGAATATTTTCATTCCTTTCTTTTTTCCTCTTTCTCTCCCTCCTTCAGTTTTTCATCTTCTTTTTTCTTTTTAGTTCTGGTTGAGTGTGTGTGTGTGTGTGTGTGTGTGTGTGTGTTTGTTAGAGAATGAACCCATGGCTTCCTGCGTGCTACACAAATGTCCTACCATTGAGCTGTATCCCACCCATGGGACATCTTTAAAACCCACCCAAACCACACATTTATTAGCAGTCTGAGACCACCCACAGCCCACTGATGCTGTCTCTCCTTTGGATGTTTCACCCATGAACCACAGAACTTGTGGTCTTTGTGTCTGACTTTTTACTCAGCATGTTCAAGACTCAACCATGGACTAGCACGTATCAAAACCTTCTCACTCCTTCTTACGTCTCAACCACATTCACTTGGGAGGATAGGTCACATTTTGTTAATTGATTTATCAGCTGACAGGCAATGGGGTTGTAGCCACGTTTTACCTATTATGGAGGATGCTTCTTCATAATAGGTGAACAATTGTGTATTAACTTTACATGACTGTGTTCTCATGAGCTAGGGGTCACATGGTAATGTTAATCAGCGTGAGGTACAGTCAAGCTGTTTTGCACAGAACAATATTTTGCAACCCCATCAGTGATGAATATGGGGTCCGATGTGTCTTTATCTAAGATAACGCTTGCTATTTTTTGTCTTTGCCATGATGGCTTCTGTAGTGAGTGTAAAGTGGTATCTCAGTGCTGTTTGGTTTGCATTTTCCTGATGGCTTCTGATGCTGGCACCTTTCCACCCAAGACTGTCTCAACCAGGAACTCCAGATGACTGCCTCAGTTTCCCCAGTCTGTTTCTGCTGGATGAGTGTAAGGCCTCGATATGATGATGTATTGCTCTGTTGCTATTTGTTCTTTTACTTGGAAGCCTCACCTGAGGGGACACAGTTCTTTCCAGGACTCTCTCGATTGAGAACTCCAGCTGGCTGCCTCAACAGGGCTTCCTGGTTAATTTCTGCTGGATGTTTGTAAGCCCACGATTTGATCCTTTTACCTACTGTTTGCTCTCTCAGTCGATTTGACGTTGTTTTGCCATCTCTCGGCTGTTTCAACCTGTCGGTTCCTTGCTATTTACTCCTTTTCCTTTTGCTTGCGACAGACTCAATAAACCCACTCATTCAAAACCCAAAGCATGGTTATTGTAGATCATTCTTGGACTGTACAGGATATACCTTTGGGACCAAATCAATCTTCTTTTAAAGAATTTGAGGCTTTGAAAAGCCAGTCTCCGGAGCTATTGGCAGCTGTGTTTTCTGCTATGGGGAAACACGACTTTGCTATTAGGAAGGGAAAGGGCTGAAACACAGAGAAAGATCCGAGGTGGGATATGATGGCATCTGAGCTGAGTCCTAGCTGTTATTGAGGGCCAGCTGTACCCTTGACTTTCCCACATCTCGGTTGTTCTATCTGTGCCCCCACTCACGCCGATCCAGCTCACTAGCAGTTTTGTTTACTCTTTTTTCATTTGGATCCAATAATGATGATGATGGAGAGGCTGCCACTACTGATTGTCCTTAAGTTTTTCAAATTTCTAAATGACAGAGTTACTGGGCAATAGAGTCTTTAGGAGTCAAAGGGATTTTAACAGGCTGCAGTCATGGGTGAAATCAGCCAGATTAATTTCAACAAAGATAAACGATACCACCAGAATTTGATTCAAATAATCAATGACTTACATAGCTAATGAGAATCTATATTTTTTTTTAAAAAAGCAATCACTAGGGAATTTAACTTCAGCACTGCCATCAATGTAATAGCTTCTGAACTCCTAACACTATCTTAGGCTGGACTGGCAGGAGAACAGATCCCAGGACGGTGGTCCAGAGAAGTGGCTCTCCTCCACTCCAGAAGCACACCACTGCATCTCCAGGCTGTGTTACAGGCCAGGCACCTTACATTCCTATAGGAGAACTGCCTAACTGAATCCAACACAGAGAAGGCTAGGGTGGAGAGCTTCGTGGGAATCTTCCCTGTTAACTATGGGAACATATTCCCTGAAGGAGTGGGACTGGGGAGGAAATTTATGGAGGAAGGGATGAAATGGAAGATGTGCTAGGTGAGAACTTTATCTGGACCTGCGGGCCTCATGGGAACCCATTGATCTCAGGCAGGGATGAGAAGCCAAAGTCTAAAGAGGACAAGACCATGCTCCAAGTCAGCCGAGTAGCCAGAGGCAGATTGCTGGGGTTAGACCTGGGCTATTTCCCATAGCCCTCCTCTCTCCTTCTGCACCTCCAGGTAGGAGAAGAAAGAGAGGAGGAAGTGAGTTTGGGGGAGACGATGGCCCAGGAGGAAAGGTCTAAGGACTCAGCTGGAAATGGCTCTCTCTTCTCTCTTCATGTCCCAAGTAGTAGTAGCATGGTGTAGTGATGAAAAGCCTGGGTCCTGAGTGCCAGCCTGCCTGATGAGGGGCCAGCTCCTGGCTTTGCCACTAGCTGGTGGCTTTGGGCATATTGCTTGCCTTCCCTTTCCCTGGCTTCCTGGCATTTCTAGAATGGTGGAGTAAACGAGCTTCTATTTGTGAAAGTGCTTGGTCTTCACGGGTATTTGTCAAGAACTCAGGTCACTGTTATTTTTAGATTGAACTTCTGCAAAGGCCTGTGAACATGGCTTCTTATGACTACTTCCTTTCTCCTTTGAGACATAAAGATGCATGTGCTTAAGATGCAGATCTAAGGATGCCATTCCCTCTGCTAAAGTGTTTCAGGAAATGTTTGTGGAACACACAGGCAACACGTAAAGACCGTGTGTGATGGTGATGCAGAGGCAGCATGCCTGTCACTTAACAGCCAACAGGTGTAGCGATGACCATGGTGGCCAGGGGCAAGTGTCCACCTAAGCAGATGTGTCAGGCATGGGGGGACAGTTGGTAGCAGTTTTCTGAGTCCCAGTGGAAACATGTGGCCTCCTCTCTCTGTGGAATTTCAAAAGAGAGGGCTATGGAAAAAGAGTTGAAAAAGTCAGAGTATAGAAAACCGTGGAGCCCCAGAGCTTCATCTGCATTCCAAGCTCACCCCAACACCATCCTGGCTATGTAGGTGGGTACTATAGGGGTAAGAAAGCCTTTCCTGGGCAGGTGATATGGGTCAATGGGTCAAGGTACTCACTGCCAAGCCTGACACCCTGAGTTTAATTCCCGTGGTAAGAGTGAGAAAATGACTCCATCAAGTTGTCCCCTGACACGTGTGCCCTGGTTCCCAGTAAATAAACAAGCGTAAATAAAATGTCAAACAAAGGCAGAGTTCGAGGCACAGGACCTCGGCCCTCTAGCATGGGGCCACCTGTCTGTGCCGCCCACACAAACATCCGGGACCCACTGCTCTCTGTTTCCTGCCTCCCCCCTTTCAGCATGTCCTCAGTAATCCACAATGATGTCTGGGCTGAGGCAAGAGCAGGGAGGCTTACCTCCCTAATACGGGGAGGCTAATTAATTTGTATTAGGGCTTAGGGATAATTAAACTTTTTATCTGAACTTAAGATGCACAAACCACCTGCCTTGTACAGTTAATTGTGCCTTCATTTCCTCCTCCAGGTGCCAGGAGATAAGTGCAGCTCCCAGCTGCTTCTGCCTGCCTTGCAGGCAGGGCCAGAGAACCATCTGGGGGGGAGGGGGAGTCCACTGTTACTGGATGCCAGGGCACTGTTCCTTTGGCACTCCACTGTAGGAGATCAATCAAGGAGGCACATTCCTAATGAATTTTTAGAAGGAACAAGTCTTGACTATGCTGCCACACCTGCTTCCGAGGCCACCTTCTCTGAGAAGCAATGACATGCTCTTCCTCTTTGGGTGGGGCCAGGAAAAGAGTTGTGAGGGCTGGATGGGCCACCATGGTGAACCCTGGCCACTTCAGACCTCTTGGTTTCCTCTGAGTGCAGGGCTAATGGACAATGCAACAGTGGATGACCCCAGAGGACAATAAGCACACCCAAAACATGAGCCTGGCCTGCTTTCTCTTGATAAACATTGCTGAAGCCTCTTTCCAAGCCCAAACCTCCTTCTGTGAAGCAGTGTCGCTGAGATGTGTGGAGTTAAATCTGGCACAGCACACATCACTCTATTTGTTCCTCCCGACAACCCTAAGGAGATACATTATTATCCTCGTGTTACAGATGAAGAAATCAGAAGGAATCCCAAGGGTCTCTTTGTGACTGCAGAGTCCCTGTGCACAATTGCTCATCACTGCAAAGCTATGGTCCTGAGGGGCCAACAAGGCAGTGAGTAAGGGGAAATGCTTTAGAAGGGACTCCTGAGGGGCCTGGAAAACAAAGCAAACGCTCCCTCAACTAAAAGCACACCTTGCTGCGCATATATCCAAAGGGAGATGCCCCTTGGTGCTCATCCGCTAACTGGGTCCCGGCTCCAACAAGGAGCAGAGAAATTGGGCTGCATCTGTAGCCCTAATGCCTACCTGGGGTAGAGCTCCAGAGGAGAGCTGAGACTCAGAAGAGAGGGACCACAGCAACAAGGGCTCAGCGAATATTTTTTGTGTGTTTGTTTCATTTATATTTTTGTTTCAGGTTTTTATTTTATTTTATTTTGAGATAGGGTATTGTATAGCCCAAACTGGCCTGAACTCATGATGGAGCTGAGACTTGCCTTAAGTTCTTGACCCTCCTGCCTCCGTCTCCCAAGTGCTGGGATTATAGGCATGTGCCATTTTTACCCAGGGATGATCCGTTTTCATCAGGCATCAGTGTGGGTCATTTAGTCTTCAGCTGCCTTTCTTCTGAGGTAAGTTAACTGAAAATCATTTAACAACACACTCAGGATCACCATGGCTGGCTGACTTCAGGGCACCCTTGTCCTTTCCTGTAGGAAAGGAGGATGTGGCCAAGGAGAAAAGATAGCCTAGAGAGAGGAAGAGGAGATGGCAAGGGTGGAGCCAAGCAGCCCAGTGGAAGGCTCTTCAGTGAGAGGAGGAAGTTCCAGGCCCATCAACACAGACCACAGAGAAGGGGCTGTGTGAATTTCTAGGCCGTGTGCTGTACTAGTGTTGGCAGGCAGGGTTTACCACCAGTCATAGATGCAGGCTCATTGCAAGAGATGGGCGACATTCTTTAGCTATGGCGATGATCTTGCTTTGCTGTCTCAAAAGCCATGCTAGTTTCAGACTTTAGTATTGGAAGAACCGGAAGTCATAGTGAAGCCATAGGCTTCTAGGCCAGTCACTGACCTCTGATTCTGAAGATCTGGGGGAGCACCGGAGAACCTGCACTTGAGGTTCCTAGGTGACAGGGATATTGGTGATTTGGGAACCACACAGCTCTGAACCATGTTTTCCCCATGGGCCACACATCTCTGGGCTCAGAATGCCAGAGGGCAGGGTCTATAACCATCAGCTTCTGGCCACATAATCACTGTACAAATGAGGAAACTAAGAAAATTCCCAAGTTAGAGGAGAGCCTGACTGATGGTCCAGAGTGATTTGCTGCCAACAGCACTTAATGCACACACTAACACAAATACACATATGCACGCACATGCACACGCGTGCACACACACGCACACACACACATGCAGACACATCCACAAATAAATATAGATGAGACAATAAACACAAACAGATATACAGACACATAGAACAGCCCCCTTCTTTCCCTTTCTCTTGCTGCTCATGTTTCTGCCCACTGGAACATCTGTGCTCCCAAATGCTGCAGGCCTCTCTGTGACCTCTAACCTCCCTCCAAGTCCTTCTCTCCTCTGAGAAGGATCTGCTCTGGCAGCTCCCACTTGTATTTCCAGATGTTGCTCAAATGTCACCTCCTCGGGCTGTCCTTGACTTGACAGTCGACACAGCAGTGGTTCCTGTTTTCCACACCCATCTGGGCATTCACTCCATTATGCCCTATAAGACGGCGTTGCCAAATGTCAGTTTTCCTCATTGGTTAAGAGCAGCCTGAGGGTGGGACTATGCATTTCTGGATCCATGGTGCCCTTTACCCAACCGAGTGCATGAGAGAGAAAGCAAGCTCCTCCTACTGTGTGCTTCCATGACCTTGGGACTGACTTAAACAAGGCTGTAAGCTTCAGGAAGGCAGAGCTATGTACAACTGTACCTAGCATAAGACAGCACTCAAGATATTTCCTAAATGAAGAGACTATAAATATATTTTTCAGTGGGATTTTGGCTAACTAGGTCTCCAGAAGGTTCTACTGCTATAAGATGTCTACCTCCTAAATATATTTAAATAAAGCTTTATTTATTTACTTATATTTATGTGTATGTGTGTGTCTACATGAATTTATGTACACCATGTATTTGTGGGTGCCAAGAAGGTCAAAAGAGTGTGTTGGATCCCCTGGAGCTGGAGTGGTTGTGAGCTGCCTGACGTAAGTGCTGGCAATTGAGATGAGTCCTCTGCAAAAACACTAAGTACTCCTAACTTCTCAGCTACCTCTCCAGCCCCTGGATATACTTTTTGATGAGATGCATGGTCCATTTGAAGTAGAGAAAAATCTCTTACTCCAATAAAAAGGAACCAATCACTAGGCAGACTCACAGCTGGAGGAGCGAGCAGGGAGCAGAGAGAGCACAGCTGCTCCGAGGCACATGCCAGCAAGAGCTCAGTGATTTGTGGTTTGTTTCTGGACCAACAGCAACAAAGGACGACGGAAAACCAAGTTCAGTCCTGGGAGTGGGCTGAATGGCTCCCAGATGGTATACCATATTTAAATTCTGCCCATAGGTAGACTCTCTAACCTGGGCTTCCAGAATTCCCACACACCAAGAAAACAAAAGCCACAGGGAAAGACACAAGAAGCCGTGAATGAGGACTAACAGAAAGAAGTAGATTCACACCCCCTTCCAGGCCTTCAGATGCCCTATCCGGGCCCTCAGACACCCACTCCATCCAGATCTCAGACACCCTATCCAGGTCTTTAGATACCCACATCCAGGCCCTCAGACACCCCACCCAGGCCCTCAGACACCCCATCCAGACATTCAGACACCCCCTTCCAGGCCTTTAGACACCCCAATCAGGTCCTCAGACATCTGTCCAGACCTTCAGCCACTCCTGTCCAGGGTTTCTGATACTAGTGTTATTGATACAGAGTAGATATCTATGAAACGTTCTTTGTAGCAAAATCAAAGCTGGAGTCACAAAGATAAGTAGTTCAGGGCAGAGATCCCAAACCAGTACTTCTAGAAAGCTGCTTGCTTCTCTAGGCAGCAATGTCACATGGGAACTCTGGCTTCTTAGTTACTGCTCACTGAACACACACCAAAGGCCATGTGAAAATAGACTATCTCTGTTCCCGAATTTCAGGCCATCACTATTTCAGGGTGGAGAATGGCATGGAAATTCTTCTGGTCAAGATTAAGAACCTGCTTAACATTCTGGATGAGCGGCTCAAGTGACCTGGTTCAGGGACCACCCTTAAGGAAGGGGTGCTGACCTTGAGCCGCAATAAAGAGACAGGTCAAATTAATCTTTGAATGAGATAACACGCTTTTCTCTATCAAGATTCCACTCTCCTAGGGCAACGGTTAGGGTTAGGGTTAGGGTTAGGGTTATGTCTACTATAAATGCTGCTAGGTTCTGTTGGGTAGGCCCACCTCACACAGAAAGGTACAACTTTCCCCTTTTCTTTTCTTTTTCTGTTCTGTCTTTCTTTCAGGTGCTGACCAGAGCCTAAATACTTTTTCTAATACCCAGCCTTTACTCTTTTCTATAGCCCCTCCCCTGGACCACATGGCTGCCTGCCTCCACATGGCTGACCACCATGCTTGCTTAACTCAGACAGCACAACCTTTCCCCATTCTCAAGGCCAGACAGCTACTGAGATTTATAGCTTGCCTCTTCTGGGTTCTTATCTTTGAAATTCTAATGAATTGGATTTTTAGCTTCAACCAACCATCCAACCAACCAACCAACCAACCAACCAACCAACCCATCTGTCAGGACCATCTACTAAAACATGAAAAAGAATCAGTCTGAAGTTCTAGAAGTGTAACGCTATATACCAACTGGCTATCTTGGCTGGTCTCTTCTACAGGAGAGCTTTGCTTCCCAACCTAGTTCTTCCAGGACCCGAGTTCATTCCTAATGAGACTAGTAGGAGAGCAGTAAAGATCAGTGTGTGTGTGCATGCGTGTGTATGTGCGTGTGTGTGTGTGTGTGTGTTTGTGTGTGTGTACCTGGGCTAACCCTGTTCCTGAGCGAGGCAATTGTGGTGGCCACAGGGCAGAGTTGAGTAAAGCTGGCTTACTACAGAAATCCAGTCTCTTTGGGTCCCCTGGAGAGCGTACTGACATGGACCAGGGGAGATGGGGGACAGGCAGCAGACCATATGAAACTAGATGGAGAGGGAATAGCGAGTGCATCCATCTATCTGTGGATAGAAACCGCGAAGAGACATAGTCAAGCAAGTTCACTACTGGTCTACTCTCAATGAGAGGACATCGAGGTAGAAGCTAGGATTGGCTTAAAATGATGACCTTAATTGTCTAGACAGTTGTTCCCTGGCCCTGGCTGTGTTTGCTTTGAGTGTGGTTGCCAAAGACATTTGTACTTGGAGGAAGAGGTATTAAGAGGATGTGCTGAAATCTCAGAGGCCACAAAGCCCTTCAGCTCCTGCTGGGCTCATCAGGATAGATGCAGGGCAAGTGCGGTCAAGCCACATTGGCATGCCCACATGTCCAATCTTGATAGGTGTACTTTTGTGGAAACTACCTTGCTCAGCTTATCCTCCCCAACCTCAGGTCCTAGGAAACTTTTCACCAGTATCTTCTCACACTTATGAGAGTAGGGGTTGACCCAGAAGAGCCGTGCCACAAGGAGCGATTACATGTCTGGTCAAATCACGGTGCTCTCTTAGAGACCTTGTCCCACAGGCACGTACCATCTGCTCCTCTTTCTCCATATGGGCATCACAGACGCCCTTCTCACTGGGTCAGATGCTCGGCCTTCTGCCACCCAGGGCCAGCGAGCATCTCAGAAATGGATGGGCTACCATGGCTCCACAGTGGAGCAAGCACTAGGACAGCAAGCCTTTGGTTGAAAGGATGGTGGGCATGTGATCCAGATGGGGATGAAGGCTCTTGAAATAGGCAACAGAGGCATGATGGGGCCAAGGTCAGACAGCAGTGACTCTCAGGGGTGGAGCACTGAGGTTCAATCAAGTTTGTCAGGGTGATAGCAAGTGAGACTGCAGATGCTGGGCTAGACAGGCGGTAAGCCAGAGTGGTGTCTTAGGTGCTATTTGTTGGTGTGGATCTTCTCTGAGCTCCAGTCTAGCACACCTCTGATTGTTTCCTGTGAGTCTAGCTGAAATGGGTAGAGGGAGGCAAAAGGGGGCAAAATGCTGGGAATGGAAGGATCAAGTCAAAGTGCTCAGCAATTGGCCATCTGACCTGCATATGGTCACCAGGTAGCACACTCTGCGCACACTGTGCTTCTCCCTGCCCAGGCTTTAATAGCCTATCTGCAGTCCTTCCTCTGCTTGGAGCTACTCTGAGACCACCTTCGGCCTTCTTGGGGGCTCCCTTCTCCCCTCTTCTCTGATCTCCATCTTCTGAGGCCCAGTTCTACTATTTAGACTTGCAGGCCTGGCAGGCCACCCTCCCTAGCCTCTCTATCCTGCCCTCCTGGTGGACCAGAGTTAGATAGGCCTGTGTCGAAGTCAATTCTCTCTCTCTCTCTCTCTCTCTCTCTCTCT
>LOEQ01000479.1:408898-432451 GCA_001685075.1 Bramus lutescens | reverse complement strand
CCTGACTGATCTCTGGATTGGAGAGCGAGGTGGAGGGGAAGTGGGGGGGGATGGAAGGAAATGGGAGGAGGGGAGGAGGTGGAAATTTTTAATAAGAAAATAATAAAAACAAAAAAGAGAGTGCACACTGAAAAAAAAACAAAAAAAATGTAAATTATACAAAAAGAGAAAGAGGAATTGGGCAGAGTTGAAAGATTATAGAGGGTAGTTCCTGAGCGACAGTAGGGTGTGATTGGCCAGTGTGTCACAGAGAATGGAACGAAGGCCACTTCTTCTAATTCAGGATGGCAGCTGGTGGTGGCAGTGTAGTATGGCAAGTAGCTCACAGCTTTCCCTTGTGATTGTCATTCTCAGCCGCAGCCGTAGTTCATTCATTTCTCAACACATACTAAAATCTGTACAAACATTAGCTATTTGTTGACTTATGCATTATCTCTCACTCTCCACCTCACTTATTCCAGTTTCATGAGGCAGAAGATATGACTGTCTCATGCACCGTGTAGCTGCGGAGCCATGCTCCTACTAGGTGCTTTCCAAAAGCATAAAAACAAAAAAGACTTATGCATAAACAAATAAATGATTGAAAGAACAAATTAGGTTAGAAAGCACTCCTTCTGACCTGCTGCAGGGGTCCTGCACCAGGCAGCCTTCTGACTACAGGACCAGTCTTCTGCCTCTCTCCTTATCTCCTTCTGAAGCCACTATCTTGGTGCCTAGGCCTTTGATAGCATAAATAACTAAAAATAAGAATCCATAATCATGGTCCTCTTTGTGAGTGATGTATGTGTCCTTCTGTTCACTGTTCTTTCAGGGGAAAGTGCATGATACAGAGAATGATCTGGAGACACCTTAAGACGACATCAAGACTGGGAAATGTCATGTCAATAACACTTCCTATGCTACAGAAGCATCTGTGAGCTAATTGTAATCAGAACACCGATGTCATCCTAGAGCTTGGTCACCTCTCAACCCTGGGCAATCTTCTCAAACTTGGAAGTCTTTATTTGGTCTGAGATTTAGAAGAAAAAAGAAAAGTCTAAGCCATTTGACCATGGGTTGAGTCAGTCTCTTTCTATTTCTAAGTATGGTTTTAAAATGACCTTTGAAAGAGGTCAAAGGCAGGTAGGGAATGAATGAATGAATGCATGAACAAAGGCTTTCATGAAATGAATGGAATAAATCTTGGACAAAACAGGTAACTCAGACAATGAGGGTTTAACAACTGGCCCTTCTAGTTTAATGAAAATGAATTTGAGTTTTTCCTGCCCCTCTTTGCTCCAGAGAATTTTCTAACCACTAATATTTTGACAGTTACACTCTCTAAATCAAACTCATCTGTATAGGAAAATAAGAGAGTTGAGCTAACCATGTGGAGTTGACTGACAACTGAACAAAAAGAATCTGTTTGGGTTTTATCTTCCTAAGAGCTTTAAAATTTGCATAGGATGGTTCCCCCATATTCACTCAGTGAACAATCATGACTGGCTTTATCCATGTAACAAGAACTGTGTTCACTGCTCTTTATGGACCAGTGGTGAAAGATCATGGCCTTTGTTTCATGCTAAGTATTATTGCTTAGGAATAATAACAAGTGAATAATTTGGAGTGTCTTTAATATAGATAATTTGCCAGAAAATTCATATACCATGTTCTGATGTTTGGCCATGCAGTGGTCCAAGGTTTCAACCTCATACCTTAGTGGAAATTTTAGAGGCTAAGATTTCACCTAAGTCTCTCAGGTGAGTCTCCTTTGCCCCAGAAAAAATATACACACAATCAGGTTGAGTTTAGCTGCAAATTAAGGGACATTTGTCTGGAAATTGGCCTGGTGCCTTGACCTCTCTGCCTTGTTAGCTGCCTCGTGCTGAAGCTGGGCTTCACATCTTCAAATAACTATTTGTCAGACTTGTTGCCATGGCTGTGAGGTGGGGAAGGAGATCCAGGGGCATGCCAGGAACAGGCAGAAGTCAATCAATTTAATGAATCATGCTATGGGGATAATCACTGTTGTTAGGGGTCGGGAATCTTCTCTTCTCATATCTGCTCTTTGTCCATTGTGTAAGGCAACTGGAAATGGTTTGCCCTGCCCTGGACCTACACAGATCTTGAGTTAAAAGCACAGACTCAAGAATTCAGGGCAGTTGCTAAGATATTCAACTCATCCCCAGCCACATTTTCTCTTTGTCCTCTAAAGAAACCATCCTGTCTCTTAAGAATATTTTGAGCAGTGATAAGGTGACCCATGATGCTGGGAAGCATCTCATGTAAGAGGGATTTCATCTCCACATGGCAATCAGATGCATTTTCATACCCCGAGTCCTACTGCCCAAAGTCCCTCTCTCCCAGCCAAGACCTTTGCTGGGCTCAGGAATGGAGGCCTCCCAACTTACCCACTGCACACAGACAGCATTTCCCCCTAGCTAATGGAAAGCCTAGCTAGGACTTTCCAAAGCAGCTCTTATTAAAAATCCCTGGGAATGCAAGGAAGAGAAATAGATGAGTATAATCATGCTTCTCATCTGAACAGCACACTGCAGTTTTCCAGGCACTCACACATTCATCACCTCATTTACCCAGTGTGGCTTCCATCCCCTAAGTTAAGCAAGACCTATCCAGACACTGGCTCTACTAACAGTTTCCTCTCTCCCTGCCTCACTACCCTTTCCCAGATCCAACCCAATACCCCTCCACACTGGCAGCCTGAGTAGGACCCTGAGGGGATCCCCAGAATCTGACCCACTGTCTTAAAGCTCAGACACACAGCTTACTGTTCTGGAGATGTGTCCTGGAAGCACTGGATCAGGTCATTGCAATAGTGCTTCTCCATATTGAGGAGAACCATTTCTTACTCATGGGACAGCATCAGGCTTGGTCACTCTCTGCCCCTTGTGGAGAGTAAAAACAGCTAAGATCGCTGGGCCCTCACTGGGTGCCAGGTCCTGCTTTTTCTGTGCATTAACTCATTTTCTCCTTGAAAAATCCATCAAGCGGACAGTGAGAGCTCCCCTTACAGGTGGCACAGGCTTAGGAAGCACAAGCCATATTTTGTTTGATAGAGGTAATCACCGGCTTGGGTGGGAGGCAGAACAGTGAGACTGACCCCATTTCCTCCACAAAGTCATTTTACTGTATAAAGGCGCACATTCAACATGCATTTCCTAAGTCCCCCCTGAGTGGCTGTACACAGCCATGGTGCAACAGTGCACTGGTCGAGGCTCTGTCCTGAGGAGCCCAAAGGCTGGCTGTGAGTACCAGGCTCTCCCCCTAGTTATAACAACATAATAGGTGCTATCACAGTGGTTGGAGCCTCGTCAAATCCAGAGAAAATTGCCTTAAGGACCTGACTTCAATAAGGGGGGGTGGGTCTTCAAAGCCATTGGGTTTAGAGTGAGGGAGCATAACACATACGGAAATACCAAAAGCTCAGTGGCACTGGTCCAGTAGGGAGCAGTAAGCTGTGTGCTGAGTTAAGGGAATTGGGTTTTACCTGAAATCACTGCAACACTGCGAATGGCTTTTAAGCAGAAGAATGATACGAAAGGGACTTTCCCTCGAGTTATTTTTTCCAGTCAGGTCTCTGCTTCTCATTGTCTTTTTTTCCTGTGTTTGCCTCTTTCCAATCAAACAGTGTGTTCAAATGGGGACCTTGTTAAGTACCACTCTATGCTTGGGAATTAGCAGCGATTTCGTTGCCCTGGGTGGTGGGAGACAGGATGGTTGTCTCTGTCCCTGCTCTCTCTCCCACTATCATTAAGCAGAGACTTGAGTTGCTGAAGTTGGTTGAGTCCAGCTAGCTGGCAGAAACCATGTGTATATCTCTAATGTAGCTTCCATTTCCTCTTAAGCTAAGTTTTCTAATACCCACCTGCATCCCCACCACAATGCCAGGTGTCCACTACTCACCAAGTATGCTGAGTGCAGCTGAGGTTGCTGTTTTAGAGCCTGGGAAACACCCTACAGAAGGCCCAAGGCTAGGCTTGGAGGAACCCAGACACTGGCATTACAGAGAAACCCTGTGCAGTTTCTATGGGTACTGTGTGGGAAAAGCAGAAGAAGAGGGGTTGTGGCCTGCCAGTCAGACCTACAGGGTCAATTCTGCTAAGTGATATGGCTATGTGTGTCTTGTCCAGCTCCCTCTGCTGACTGGGACTGTATTAACATTTGTGTATTGGCACAAAATGTTCAAAGCCCCCAACGCACAGCTTGCAACTGAACTTGTCTTTGGCTGTCCTCCTCTTTAGAATCGAGTCCTGTTTTGTTTGCACAAATCATGTGAGGCTTCAGAAACTGGGCTCCAACCTGACTGTACTATGATCTAACCACAAGATATCAAACTATGGTCATTGCCCTCTTTAGGGTTGGGATGTAGCCCCTGAACCAAGATAGGCTCTACTGAGAACTGCACACAATTCAGTTGTACATGGGGTGTCAGCTACACTTCTGCCATTAGACCTCAAGAGATCCACAGTCCTTCAAAGATTAATAGTCAAGTTTGGAAGGTGCTTGCCAATCTACACACATTGACCCTGCCACAAACCTCCAAGCTCAAGGCAAACCCTCCCCCACAGGAAGCCTGCCCAATCACATCCAGTTGACCCAACTAATGCAAACATGGCAATAATTTATTTCAGTTCAAAGAAATGCAAATTGGGTTAATATCCCTTTCTCTGAACCATCGCATATTCAGCGCAAACCAATTCATTTCCACAGCAGTGAATTTTTCTGGAAACAAATGATACTCTGCTCTGCACAATTGAAACTCGCACATTTTTAATGTAACAAACATTTATAAACCACCCATCGCTCCCCCATCCCTCTTCCTAAAAATACCCATTGCTGCACCAACTTCGAGCATAAGCCTGGCATTCCAAAGTGCCGTATTGTATTTATATAATGGGACGTTTCAATCCCAGTCATCAAATTACCCTGTTTATTATTATCCCCATTTTACAGATAAAGAAACTAGGACACAAGGAGGTCAGCTGACCTGACTTCCCCAGGTCCCACATCATGGCTAAAATGGAGAAGTGTTTCCAGGCTTCCAAATCCAGGAAAGAGCAGAGGCAGGACTAGGCTGCTTTTAGAGAAACCAAGCATTTAGGGGTGCCATTGCCTGCTGTCACTTACAGGGTAAATGCAGACATGATTATGTTCCAAAATATGGTGAGGGACTTCTTGGCCACCTCCTGTAGCACCCCAGTCACACTGAACAGGTTTGTGTGACCACATGTAAAAGTTCTGAGACGGAAAGGGAGATCTTGCAGAAGTGTGTCCACTTAAAAGTGGCCTGATGGTCTGGGGCCATGGGCCTTAACAGAAGCTGACCACTCCCACACACAGGGCTCAACCTCCCCAACCAGCACCTTCCTGCATCCCTTCCTTCCTCTCACATTCCAGACCAGCTGCTTATAGATCATCAAGCCTCCCGCCCATGGGCAGTGAGTTCTACCAGCCCTAATTGCCAACAATCATGCCAGAGTTGTCCCTCTAACCAGATAGTCCCCAGTTTACAACAGTTCAACTTAATTATGGTTCTACTTTATATTGGTACAGAAGCAAAATGCATTTGGAAGAATTAATTTTGATCTCTTCCCCAGCAGAGAACTTCTTTCTAGCAATGCTGAGCATGCAGGCAGGGCACAGGTTCTAGCCAGCCCCATGAACCCAACAAAAAACAGCCCATCTGTTGACCTCTGGGACTCCTCTTTCCTTTACCTGTAAAACAGGGATGACAGCCAACAGGAAAACTTGATACCTGAACATAAAATTGTCCCATTGCATAAATACAATGTGGCTTCTCAGGATGAGTGGCTGCAAGCTGTATTCTTAAGGCATTTCATGGGTTAAACATATTAAAGACATTTTCAGCTTATAATGTTTTCAATTTGGATGGTTTGGGGATAAGGAGCCCCAACCTAAGTTACACACATGCATAAGCAATTTAAGCTGAGAACATAGATCTTAATTTAAAGAACTAAGCTCTGAAAGGAAGAACATCTTTGGCCAGCCCTAAAGGGAGGAAACTTGTTGGGATCAGCCAAGGTGCCATATCCAGGCAAGTACCTCCTAACCAAGAGCTGCCCACGATCTGTTAGCTTCAGGTTCATGACTGGGGTCAGCCAGCGGTTGTACAGGATCCACAGCATCAGCACTCTCCCACAGCAGGGCAAGTTATTAATAAACACGCTGCTTCGAGCATTTGCTCACGATTGTTTGATATTTCAGTTTTCAGTAATTTTCTCAGTTAATAATTTATTAAATGGATTATTTGTCATTTCAATTTATTAAAAATTGATAAAGGGCTCATTTCTTTTTTCCCAAGCTAGGACACAGGAGATATATGCAGGCCAGAGCACAAATTAAAGGCCTCATAATCTCTTTTCTTCCCCATTTTCTATGTGGCCACTGTCCAGTAAGGACCCAAGGGTCCCTTTACTGGTGTCTCAATGCTCAGAGTTCTGCTCCTAGGTGAGGGGTAGGACTGAAGAGGCATGACCCCACTCCAACCATCTCCACAAGCAGGGATTCTTAGCTCAGCGAATTTGTTCCAGACATGGAGAGAGCAAGATCTCAGCCCCTAGCTTTTCAGTCCAGTAGGAAAAGGCTTAACATATCACTCAACATGAGAACCTGTAGCCATGCTCAACATGACTATCTGCTGTCCACTCTCCTCTGGGGCAAAGCCAACCCTGGTAGTACCCTCTCTGACCATGGGTGCTAGGGGTGAATTTGTACCTTCAGGGTTTTGACTTCCTTGCCTATGTTAAGGAAATGTGCAGGCAAAGACACTTGAGGGGGGAAAGCTAACAAGACTAGTTTCTGGGCATTGCCTCTCCTTCATTCTCCCTGTCCTGCCTCCTTGGTCTCCACTCAACACCTGCTCTTAACCACTCCTCTCCACTCTCTTGCTGACTCCCACCTGCTTTTCTTTCTCCTCTTCTCGGTTCTTCATTTCTCTTTCTTGACAATCTCATTGTGTTCTTTCTCCCTTCAATTCTTTTACTCTCTTGACTCTGTGGCCTACACTGTTTCACAAGGGCTAAAGGTCCCCCATGCTTCTGTCTGTTTTCTTGGCTTCATTGCAATGGCTATGGAGATTTGTCACTGGTGTCCTAGGGTCACCACAGCTTTGAAGTTCTTTCTAGGCTGAGGGCGGAGTCCTGGGGCCAGGACATATGCGTAAGTCCTACCCTCTGCTCTCAGAGTGTCCACCCTACCACAGCTAGAAGGAGCAGCAGTGTTCCTGAACCAAAGAAGGAACTGTTAAATGTCCACCCAGGCCCTAGTAGACGCACCACAGGAAGAAAGAAAGGAGAAAACCTTGGGATGGCACGTTGGTTCCTGGAAAAGCTGCAGCTCTCAAAGTCACTTTAACCAACAGCGTGCGGTCATCATTTTGTCATCTCTATCTGCCTTTGCCTGCTCCTTAAGATCCCGTGTATCATTGCTTTCCAGAGCACTCTTCTCCAGGATGAGTTTAATGGCCTTATAAAAGTCACATTGTGCACAAATTGGGAAGTTTCTGAAGCACCAAGCCAGCTCTCATGCATATACACTCGCAAAGTTCCCGCAGCCGAGCGGAGAAGGCAATTCTAGACACAAAAACATCCTTGGGTAAATTACTTCCTATTAGTATGTCACATATTTCTTAGATATGACTGTAGTTCCAGGAGGTGACAGCAGCAGTTGACAATAAAACTTTGCTCTCTTTTTTATTTATATTTTCCCAGCCTTTCTATTTTGTTTCTTCATTTTTGTTGTGTGGGTTTTTTTTCTTTCCTTTCTATAGTACATAAGAGCACATCTGGCTCCTCATCTTAGCTTTGGGGAAACAATGACCACAAAGCTTGCTGCGTTCCCTCTGTGGGGCTGCCCAAAACATCCAATTCCAAGAACCAGGAAGGAACTTCTGAGGAGTGTCATAGCATCATTTAGACAGAAAACAGGTGTACCCACAATCCTTCAAATTCTTCCCTTAACCACAGTTTTCTTACCTTAGCATCCAGACCACAGCTATAAGGTGGAGGAAGCAAAAGAGGAAATGGATTCTTGTCTAGTTCCTGGGTATACCCCATCAAGTACAATAGACTATCATGCCTGTCCAAATATTGACATTGTCATTTACATTGTTCACACCCAAGAACCCTACAATCAAATTACCAAAAGAAACCTCTTCTTCTAGTCACCACATACGGACAAATAAAAAATCCCATCATCAGGAATTAATTCCCTTTTTTGAGTTGTAGTCAGTGGTGTCCCATTTAGACCCACCTCTGACATTACAGCCTACTGCTAGTTCTCCTGGTTATCCTCTAGATCTTGATGGAAAGGCCCTACTGCTGAAGACACCACATAAATGAAGAAATTAAGCTGGTAATGACTTCATCCTCACTGACTCTCTTTCATGGTACTGTAAGGTGCTATGAACACTACTGGAAGAGAAAAGCAGTCATCCTTCTTACTTGTCTGTGAATGCTGTGAGCTGCAGTAATGACTGGCTTAGGAAGACATGCTCACCACTGTGATAGTGGCATAAATGTCATGGAATTAATCAACCAATTCCCTATTGGATCTGAAATGCACTCATAAGATGGAACTCAAACCTGCTTCCATTATTGTAACCAATACCCTATGGCTATAGCGACCCTAGGGTACAACATATACTATTATGATTTTGATAACATGTCATAGTACTAAAATGTCCCTAAAGAATTTTGCTATACCCATAGATTGGCGCATCTCTCAACCCTCATAAGAGAAGTTTTTTTCATGCATTGGATGACAACACAAAGACACACAACTGGTCAGTAGGCAGAGAATAAGAAGCTATGGAGTGATCGGCTATAAATAGACCATCTTCTATATAATGCTCCTCCCCTAAAGGTTCAGGGATAACCACAAAAGAGGGTAAGAAAGAGTAAAAGTACTAGAGGCGGTGAATGACCACAAGAAAACAGCATTTTCTGGATATAGCAGGGCAGTTGCAAGTATGAACTTGCAACTGTGAGAGCATGCACAAGATCAGTGGAAACTTAAGCCAGACTAAATTCAAGCATGGAGAAGGAGAAATTAATATGAATTTTCACCCTTGACTGGGGAGAAATTGGTAACTGATAATTACCAGAGAAGGAGGATCAATTTTCCTTAAGAGTGTGACCCCTTGTTGCAGGGAAGCCACTTGTTTTGTTCCTGGCTGCTCAGTTCCAAAATAGTCACACAGATACTGCATTAATTAAACCACTGCTTGGCCCTTTCACTCTACCTTCTTATTGGCTAACTCTTACATATTAATTTAACCCGTTTCTAGTAATTTGTGCATTGACACATGGCTGTGGCTTACTGGTAAAGTTCTGGCCAGCTCCGGAGGGGCTACATGGCTTCTCTCTGACTCTGCCTCCTTTTTCCCAGAATTCAGTTTAGCTTTCCCCGCCTAGCTCTGTTCCCCTATAGCTCTGCTATAGGCCCAAAGCAGTTCCTTTATTAACCAATTATATTCAAAGCATACAGAGGGGAATCCCACATCAACGCCTGGTAGGTCAACAATGCTCCAAGTCACTCCCCACTCACAAGGATATTTTACAATACAAATTGAGTTTGTGGTTTTAGAGAGAGAAAGAGAGGACATGAAGTGGGTAGGTAGGAATGAATCTAAGAGAAGTTAGGAGAGGGAATGGATAAGATCAAAATATATCATATGAAATTGCCAAATTAACTAAATTATTATTTTAACATCTCAAAATTTTTAAAGTAATTTTATGATTTTGTGTTGGGCCACATTCATAGCTATCCTGGCGCTGTGAGACAATGATCTGTACCCTGTCACTTGTATTTTAAATAAACACTGATCGGCCAGTAGCCAGGCAATAAGTATCGGCGGGGTGACCAGGCAGGAAGTAGAGGCAGAACAATGAGAATTCTGGGAAGAGGGAAGTTTCAGACTACAGTCATCACCCAGACAGAGAGGAAACCAGACACAGCACAAGCAAGATGTGACTACCACACCGAAAAAGGTACCAAGCAACGAGGCTAACACAGACAAGTGCACACAGGCTCTTGATTTCTGACAACATGGGCTTCAACCCTCTGATTCCATTTCTCTTACATCCAAAAGCATGGTCCCCGGCACCAACTGTTGAGCCAGTAGTAGCCCTTCTCCTGCTTCTTCCCAACAGAACTCAGCTAATTCTGATTTGCAGACACACAAGCCCCAACTGTTACCTCGCTTACATTCACAGCAGAAAAAGGTCTAGATGTCCTGGAACACATTGATCCACCCCTGGAGAAAGAGGAGAAAGATAAAAGTTAAGAGCACTGGCTGCTCTTCCAGAGGTCCTGAGTTCAATTCCCAGCAGCCACATGATGACTCACAGCTATCTATAATGAGATATAGTGCCCTCTTCTGGCATTCAGGCACACATGGAAGCAGAATGCTGTACAATACATCATAAATAAATCTTAAAAGGAAATAGGTCGTGAAAGTGCTTGTCTTGACAGAATGAATACCTGAGTCTGCTATTCAGAATCCACATTTAAAAAAACAACAAACACAAAATAAAATCAGGCATTCCGGTGCACACACTTGTAATCCCAGCACTGGGAGGTAGGAACAAGTGGTTCCCTGGGGCTTGCTCTAAAGCCCATATAATCAAATTGGTGACTTCCAACTAAAAGTGAGAGACTGTCCCCAAAATTGAAACGTGAATGGTGACTGAGGGAACAGCATCCAAGGCTGGCTTCTGGCTTCTGTACGCACACACACACACACACACACACACACACATGCATGTATGCATGCACCCTAACATGTACACAATTAATTAATTAATAAGAACCATGATTCAGGCAGTTTTGGTTCACTAATATGGAAACAGTGAAAATGTGATAGCTTATGAAAAAGAAGCTAGGGATTTATGAAAAATGAGATCGTATTTTACATAAATGAGCAAATAAATGGGTACAGATTATAGAATAAAGGTTAAAAGAGGAAAGAAGTGGCATTGCTACCTATAAAGGCTAAACCATGGGGACTGTTATTTCTTTTTAATCTGTAAGCTAACCATTTTAGGCTGTCATCCTGTGGTGCTAGGAATTAAACCTAGGACCTTTCACACAGTAGGTCAGTCATCCTCAGCTCCCCCACTGAAAGCTTTGAGAAAGCCTGAAGAGCCATGATAAAAATCATATGAGAAAATATTTGACTACAAAAAAGTTTAGAACACTGCCATATGAGCCCCTTGATTGTGAACTGTCCTTCCCTGTGTCTCTTTTTTTCTTTTTGGTCAGTGTAGATCATCGTGAATATTTTAGGACCCTATAGACCTCAATTCTCTACCACTTATAATTCAAAATTGTGTCTCCCACTGCCTTCTCCCAGCACTCTTAATTTCTCTTCTCTCTTCACCATTATTTATTTAAGGCTCCTAACTGTATTATTTATTTTCACACCATATCTGTATTATTTATTTTACTGTAGCTCCATAACGATATTATTTAAGTCTATAAAATAAAGCTTTCTCCCTTGAACTCTGTGCAAAATAAAATTGTATTGCACTGAAACACTCTTTGAAATGCCCTTCTTTGCCACTGGGTAATA
Organism: Bramus lutescens; assembly: GCA_001685075.1. Lineage (NCBI taxonomy): Eukaryota > Metazoa > Chordata > Mammalia > Rodentia > Cricetidae > Bramus > Bramus lutescens. The sequence goes on along the minus strand of LOEQ01000479.1, from coordinate 420,858 downwards.
ATAATAACACTTTGCATTTATACAGTACCTTTCATCCTGGGATTATTTAAGTCTGCAAAAGCGGTTTGTCTGAATTCTCTATGCAAAAATCAAGTTGTATGCTAATATTCTTTGAGGTGTTCCTTATTTCTCACCACTTGCTCCTTTAAAAAAAAAATCTGTCTTTGTGTTCTTTCTCCATGTACGAAATCCAAAGCAGTTCCCTCACTGACACTTACCTGTGGAGATGTGGCAGAGTAGATAGGGTCCTCACTCCCTCAGTGGTGAAAGGGGTACAAGAAGACTCTTAACAGACAGGAAATGTGGGGAAATCAGAAAACACTGGAGGAAGCCTGTCCATCTGCTTCTTCTCTGCCACCAAACAGCTTCTCACAGCCCACTTCCCCAACTACTAGCGTGTATCAAGGACACTGATGGAGTCCTGGAACTGAGCCTCTTGATGTAAACTGTCTCACTCCAAGTGCTACACTCAGGACCAGTCATTACACTCCAAAAATTTCTTTTGGTTTAGTTACTCAGCATCTTTCCACACCACCACCATTTGCTCAGGCTCTACTCATACCTCAAGCCATCCTTCCCACTCAAAGCCCCTTGTTCACTTGACTCAAGGTCCATCTTCAGAAAAGAATATCTTAGCTTATTAAAGTTGATACAACAAATACCATAGGTTAATTGTCTAATAAACAGCAAGTTTATAGTTCTGGTGGCTGGAAAGTCTAATTTGCAAATGATGCCACCTCATTATATCCTCACATAGTGAATGACCTCCCCTGTTTCTTTATTTTGCATGTATGTGTGCTTCTCTGTGTGCACATATGTATATGGGCACATGTGCCACAATATTGGTAAAAGGATAACTCCCTAGATTGGTTCTCACCTTCCACCACATGGATTGCAGAAAACAAACTTTGATTGTCAACCTTGGCAGCAAACGTGTTTCTCCACAGAGCTATCTCATCACCTTCTTTTGGGCTTATTTTATAAGGGTGTTAATCTCTCTCATGAGCCTTCTACTCTTGTGAGCTAATGACCCAACCAAAGGCTCTCCCTCCTACATACTATGATGTAGAGCTTGGGGTTTCTAGTGTGAATTTTTGGGGGAAAATGAAGGTTTTGATAACCCTTTACATTCTCCATGATGATAACTGGTGTCCATCATGTTCCTTGGGAGTTGAGGAATGCATGAGGTTATATTTGGTTATGTTTTGAGGTCGATTCGCACAATCTCACTCTAGTTCTGGTTGGCCTGCCATTAACTACAAAGCTCAGGCTTCAAATTTATAATCCTCCTGCCCTAGCTTCCAAAGTACCACAAATACTTGGCTGTACATATTATCTTTTTCCTTTCAAATCTTGAGTTACAGGCAACATATCTGGGGGCTAAGTTATATTTATTTCTCACAGTTTTTCACTGTATCTTTTAGTAAACACATTATTGTTGATTTTATCCAAGAAGTGATATGAAGATGGGAAGTTTGTTTCAGCTTCCAGTTCACAGAGATGAGAGGAAGGCGTGGCAGCTGGAGCTTGTGGCAGCTGCTCATGTTGCATCCACAGAGACAAGGCAGAGGGTGGTGAAAAGTGGTGTTCAGCTCACTCACTGCTTTGTTTTCAGCTCAGGACCCATGGAATGGGGCCACTGGAGGTTATCATCTACCTATGTCCAGTAAGTTGATCTAGATAAACCCTCAGAAGCATGGCTGGAAGTTGTTTCCTAGTAAGTCCAGGCCTTTTCAAGTTAACAAGCAGTATTAGCCACCACAAAGCTCTATTATATAAAATGGCCCCCAAAGGGAGTGGCACTGTTAAGAGGTGCGGCTTTGTTGGAGTGGGTGTGGCCATGTTGGAGGAAGTGTGTCACTTGTGGAGTGGCCTTTCAGGTCCACTACATGCTCAAGTCATGCCCAGTGTCTCATGTCCTGTTGCCTATGGATCAAAGACATAGAACTCTCAGCTCCTTCTCCAGCACCGTGTCTGCCTGCATGCCACCATGTCCCACCATGATGATCATGGACTGAACCTATGAGCTGCAACCAAGCCACAATTACAAGTTTTCTTTGTAAGAGTTGCCATGTTCATGGTGTTTCTTCACAGTAATCGAAATCTTAAGTAAGACAGCACCCATTTTGGTCCTAAGAGCACAGCCATGAACATATGCTCTAGCAATCTCATAGCTAAAATACTTGTGAAGAAATATGTTCACCACCAGTCCATAACACTAAGCTATAGCATGGCTCATATATTCATTTTCTCAAAGCTCTGAACACAACCTGGTATACAAAACAAGGAAGCAGAATATACTTTCTGCCTGATTTAAAACGGTTAATGATAAGGGCTAGTAATGCAGCTTAGCTGGCATACTGTATTCCTAGCATGCACAAAGCCCCGAGTTCCACCCTCAGCACCACATAAGCTGTGAGTGGTGGAGCATCCCTTATAATCCTAGCACTTGGGAGGCAAAGGCAGGAAGATCATAAATTCAAGGACATCCTTGGCTACATAGCAATTTCTAGGCAAGCCTGAGCTACATGAGGTTCTGTCTTTAAAAAGTGTTTGTGTGTGTGAGAGAGAGCGGGGAGGGAGGGAGAGTGGGAGAGGGAGAGAGAGAAAGAGAGAGAGAGAGAGAGAGAGAGAGAGAGAGAGAGAGAGAGAGAGAAATAGAAGACTTCAAAAATAATTTTAACTTTTTTTAGTTCACTGAAAGCATTTTTAGAAAGTTGCCTTAATTGGGGCTGAAGAGATGGCTCAGTGGTTAAGAGTAAATACTGCCCTTGAAGAGGAGCAGAGTCCTATTTCCAGAACCCACACTGATGGCTCATAATCACCTGTAACTCCAGGTCCAGGAGATCTAAAGCCTCTGGCCTCTTCGGGCACTGACACTCTTATGCTTACACATACATGCATACACAAAACTAAAAGTAAAATAAATATTTCCTAATTAGCTGTCTTTAGTGTCTAACTAGTTATTGAGTTCCTAACTGTCCATAAGTGTTTCATCTAACTGATGTAACTCTTCACAGAAGTACAGCACCAAGAAGGGTGGACACACTCTGACCCTTCTGGTACCCACTATCGGACGATAGCTATCCACAATCTCACCAACATCCCAGGTAAGAGCAATGGGACAGTCATTCCAAGTGCCAGCACCATGTCCAGTCAGCAGGAGCAGCTCATTAAACCACAATGCAGCAGGCTTTCCCATCCTGAAGCTCTGATCTCCACTAAGAGTGATGTCTCTGGAAAGGGGATGTCTTACCACCCCAGAAGCTTCCTTCCTTGAAAAGATATGGGAGCAGAGGAAAGAGCACCTTTCTACGGTTGGTGAACCAGTCCCAGACACAGGACAGCTTTCAGCACAGACGATGAAAATCACTTTCATCTTATTTTCCCCTCACTACCTCTTGCCTGCACCTACTGTATCCTTTTAGGGTCTTGGCTCTTCCCCAGACTGCCCCATTTTAACCAATGTGGAGGCAAACAATGCTTCTTACCTTATCTCAACTCCATCATAGGTGCCAAGAGGAAGAAGGACATGGTTGATTTTCAATAAACATTATTCTGTAGTAATGGAGCTTAGTTGAGAGGAATATATGAAGCTGTTATGATTGTCCTCATTTTAGGAGATGGTAAGGAAGATCTGCTCCTCTCTAACTCCTTGATTTCTACCTTCTTTTGTTCCCTTTCCTACAAAAACACAGTACTTCTCCAACTCTTCCTGCCATGTGCCCTTCTTCAGTACCTTTTCAGGGCCCATAATTACATTAAAATTAATATATTAAGGGGCAACCCACATTCCCCTTCATGCAAGAACACAGTCTATTTAGGGAGGCATATAAAAAAAGAAAACTAAAATACTATATGAAATGGCATGCGATAAGTACAGGGTCTTTGAGGACCAAAATACTACAGTCTCCTAAACTAGCCATGTCAAAGTTTTCTGGCACTGTGAGCTGGTGATAGAAGGGGGAGACAGAACACACCAGGCAAGGGAGCAGTCCAAAGTTCCTGAGATGTGCAAATGAGGCTCAAAAGATACAATAGTTCAGAGTTTCAAGAACTGGGTCAAATCTTGAAGAACTTTCTAAGTTCCACTAAAGAGTGAGGACATTGCCCTGAGGTTATGAGAAAATATCAGAGCCATTGACAGGAGAGAATGGTGTGAGCAGGCACAAAGAAAGCGCAATGAGCCTGCCACTGAGTGCTGGAAGGAAGCCCAGGGGAACTGAGAGAGGGGTAAGAGATAAGAAGACCTGTGAACAAAACAAGGGAGAATTTGTTTACAGAATACTGCTAAAATGTTTCTAAAAATAATTGTGTGTGTAGGAACCACTAGAGATGTCCACAAAAATAACTGTAAGTGCCAATAAACTCAGCAAGTTGGATACAAAATCAACCTATTCTATATACTGAAAAGAAGCAATGTGTTACATTTCTATATTCTAACAATGATAAACCTGGAATGCAAAAAAAGAAACCATTTATTGTATATAAAATAAGCCAGGTGGTGGTAGCCCGGGCCTTTATTCCCATCACTCTGAAGGCAGAGGCAGGCAGATCTCTGTGACCTTGAGGCCAGCCTGGTCTACATAGAGAGTCTAGGACAGCCAGAACTACATAGTGAGACCCTTCCTTGAAAAAAGGGGAAAGAAGGAGAGAGAAAGAAGGAAAATTGAAAATAAATTTAATCAAGGAAGCACAGAAGACTTACATGCTAAAACAAAAAGCTACCCCAGAAAAAAAAAACAGGTAAAATGAAATGTGTTCCATGTTCATAAAGTAAGAGCCTCAATGTTTATTAACATGTAAACTATTACTCTAAGTGCCTACAGATTTAATGTGGTCACTATCAACATCAAAATCTCAGTGGAAAATTGTATGAAAGCAGAATTTTTCATTTTATATAGAGCAAGAAGAAAGTCCAAGCAATCAAAACAATTTTAAGGAAAACTGGGGGCCTTACACTTCCTGATTTCAAAACTCACCACAGAACTGCAAGAGTCAAACAGTGTAGGACCTGTGCAAAAATACCAACAGCGTGCATAGGGAGCTCATAAGCCCGCCTGTGTGGGGTTGCATAGGGAGCTCATAAGCCCGCCTGTGTGGGGTTGCATAGGAAGCTCATAAGCCCTCCCTTGTGGGGTTGAAGAGTTTTTGACCTGGGTTCCAAGACTATTCAATGGAGATGCAGAAGACTTCTAAAATAGTCCTAAGAATAAGAGACTGTGGAGTGCTGAGCCCTAAATGGGGCTTGACTATCACACTCTTCCTCTCCTCCCCCTCCCCCTCCCCTACTCCAAGCTCAGAAATCTTCCAGGAAGAGAGGCAGAACTGTTACAAGATCCAGAGATGGCTCAAGCACACAATATATACCAGACACTATAGGGCAGTCACACACATAAACTAACAGTAAATATGACAGTATGCACAGGACCTGCCAAAGCTCAAACCAGAAAAAAAAAAAAAGTCCCAGCATGGAGAGATGCACAAAACACTGCCCCTTGCTGAGGAACTGCTAACAACTGACATCTGTTGGCAAAGGGTATTTCCTTGAAGTATGCAACCCCAGGTAAGCTGACCACACTCGGGGACAGGCCCCCCTCCCTAAAGTAGTTAGGCAACATAAACTGGAGTCTGTGGGTTTAAAAAAAAAAAGATGAAAACTAGAAGTTGGGTAGATATTGAGGTGAGTGTGGAGAGGGTGGGTGTGGAAGGACTTGGAGCATTGGGGGCGGAGAATGTGATCAAAACACACTGCATAAAATTGTCAAAGAATTAATACAAATATATTTTCAAACTTTAATAGTGCTGGGGAAATATCCATGGGGGGGTGAAGTTAGACCTTCACTTTATTCTCCATACATGAAGATTCTGTCTCAAGTCATACAATCTAGAACTATTCTATTAAAACAGAAGACAAGCAGGAAAAGCTTTATAACATCCGTCTATCAGTGCTTTCTTGGAGACGATGAGAGGGAAAACGAGTGTGACAATCTTGTAACGTGGTCTCTCAGTAAGCCCATGGGAGACCTGTCCTTTTCTGAATGGAGATGGGGGAGGATGGATGGGGAGGAGGGTAGACGGAAAAGGGGAGGGGAGGAGAGGAAGGAGAGTGAACTGGTTGGTATATAAAATACATGAAAAATGTTACTTAAATCAAGAAATAAACAAACAAAACAAAGTGAAAACAAAGTCAGGCAGTGGTGGCACACGCCTTTAATTTCAGCACTTGGGAGGCAGAGGAAGGCGGATCTCTGTGAGTTTGAGGTCAGTCTGGTCTATGAAGTGAGTTCTAGGACAGTCAGAGTTGTTACAACAGAGAAACCCTGTCTTGAAAAAATCAAAAAAACAGACAAACAAAAAAACAAAAAGAAGATTTTCCATAATTAAATGCCCCCATGAGTCAGAGAACACAATCAATAAAGTACACTGGCAGTTCATACAATGTGATGAAATATTTGAAAGGAACATATCTGGTGAGAGGTTAATATCTAGAATACAAAAAGTATATCTACCACTCAAATCATACTTAACTGAAATAGACAAAGGACCGAAATATTTCTCAAAATAAAGTCTACATACAGCCAAGAAGCTCATGAAGAAAACAGACTACCTCTAATAGTTAGAAAAATGTAAATCTAAACCAGGCGACACATCCTCACTCACTGAACTACAGACTGAGTTGAAGACCAGCCTAAGCAACTTAGTGAGATCCTGTCTCAAACAAAGGGGGTAGAAGCTGTAGTTCAGTGGTTGACTGTTTGTCCTGGGTTCAGACACTACTGGAAGAAATAAAGCTTTGTTTAAAAAAAATGGAGAAATTGGACTTTTGAATGTCTGTGTGTTGGTGGGAGCCCCTGATGGCACAACAGCTGTGGCAAACCATCTTTCATGTTCTCAGAAATAAAATCACTCTATGGACACTGGGCTTTGGGAGACACACCTATGCTACCCGGTGCTCTTCTGCTGTGACACAAAGCTGAGCAAAGTCTTGTTCTTGGCTCACAATTTCAGAGTTGCCACTCCATGGCTGCTTGGTCCCATGGACCCGAGGAGAGACCATATGTTAATTGGGCAGCATGTGATGAAGAAACCTGGCTCTCCTCCAGCCATTCAGGAAACAGACAGGAGAGAAGGTGTCAAGGACAACATATATCCTTCCAGGCTACCCAGTAGCCCCTTCTTCCAACTATAACCCACCTCCTAGTTTCCACTGCCCGAGAACAATGCTATCAAATCATAAGCCTATCAATGGCTAAACCATTGATTAGGTCAGAGCCCTCATGATGCAACCACTTAGCAAAGCATTTCATTGGGGGCAAAACCTCCAAGAAATGGGCCTTCAGGGGACATATGCCATCTAAACCACAACCCACCTATAGAGTTGAAAGCAGGGTCACAAAAAAAAATACCTGCGTGGTCATGTTCACAGTCTCAGGGTTCATGAAAACCAAAAGGTGGAGACAAACCAGCTATCTACTGACAGATGAGCAAATAAACAAATGGGGAAAATATGGAGTATTAAAAATGACAGAAATTCTAACACATCCTGAGGACATTCTGCTCGGTGAAATAGGATAGTCACAAAGATAAACGCTTCCTGGTCCCACATCTGTGGCGTACTAAATATATGAAACAGAAAGCAGAATGGTTGCTAGGCACTGGCATGGAGAGGAGATGGAGCTTAATGGGTACAGTTTCAGTTTCCCAAGATGAAGAGTTCTAGAGATTGGCTGCTGCAAAGCAATGCGAATGTGCTTAGCACTGCCCAACTGTGCACTTAAACATGATTAAGGAGGTAAATTTCATGTTGTATGTATTTTACCACAATTTTTAAAAACTGTAATGCCTTTGAGGAAGATTTTATTTCTGAAAGAATGCTGCCGGTGCTCAGTTTTTTTTTCAGATCTCAACACCAGGTCACTTTCTGCTCTTGTGCAATATTAGGCATATTGCTAACACCGTTCACAGAGTACAAAGAGCAACAGGAAAGACTGTCTAATAAAAGGGTAATCTAAGATCAGCATCGCTACAACTAAAGGCCAATCATACAGGGTGGCTTCAGTCTTACCAACAAGTAAGCCAGCATGTCTCCCACTCCAGTCTGTGGTCAGACTCAAGTAGGACCCTGGAGGCAGAAACTGAAGTAGAGACCATGGAGGGAAGCTGTAGTTGCGTACTGATTTGTATGCTTTCCCTGACTTGCTCAAATATCTTTCTTAAACAGCCCAGACCCACCAACCTAGGGAAAGCACCATCTACAGCAGGCTGGGTTCTCCCACATCACATAGCAATTCAACAAATGTCTCATTAAAATGATCTCAGGTCCAATCTGACCAGGCAGTTGAGGGGCTCACTACGGGGGTGACTCAAGCTTGTGTGCAAAAACTACCCAGCTCAGCTGCTGTGGGCTAAAGAAGAGGTTTCTTCACTTCCACTTCCACAGAAGGGGAATCCAAGCTGGATAGTCTCAAGAAGCCACCATGTACACTCAGAAGCAGAGACTAGCAAAGAACACAGACTTATTCCCCTAGCCAGGGCTCCAGGAAAAGGCTAAGCATTTTATAGTGAGCATAATTTAACACTGCTGATTGAGAACAGTAGAGATTTTTCTCACAACTCTCCAGATGCTACGGGGAAAAAAAATGCCATCTTCTTCCAGGGATTTGCATCCCCATGCCCTGCCGCCTAGGCTAAGAATACATGGGCCCCTGTTCTAGCCCTGGAATCTACCGCATAGTCTGAAGATCACACAGGCTGGATTCCTCCCATGTTGAAGCCTCAAGCAGCCCCAGGCCATGGAGGCTGCTTGAGGACCTTTTAGGAAAGGCAGATCTCTTCAATAGGTCAGAATCATTTAACATACTTGCAGAATTGCAACTGGACTCACTTATAGTAAGCATAGTACCCCCCTCTGGAGTCAGGAGGAGAATCAAGAAACATGTTAGGCAAGAGAGTAAAGACACCTGGCTCCATCGCGTGTCTGTGGGACTTCGGAACCAAGAAGAACTGTAGTCTATGCAGTCAGATTCTAAAACAAGGACTTCCTGCTAGCATGGGTCACAGGGCCACTGACGAGTGGCTTCCTAAAGAGCTAGAGTTAGGAATCTATCAAGCAACAGGGCTATTTATTGACCATTTTAGATTTCATAGAAAAGGAGAGAAAAAATTCACTATGAAAGTAAAATTCTGTCAGTAACCTCAATAGGCTTGCCCACCAACTAACGAGAACAAGGTAAATTTGAGCTCAATTTACTCAGATGGATAATAAAACTTTCAATTATGGCTGCATTATTTGTTGCTATATGGTTGAAAGATTAAGTGACAATATGCAAAAAATAGTTTCTTCATATTATAATATTTAGTAATGTCATTTTATTTTTTATATGTTTCATTAAATTGTTTTGTGGCTTTATTATCTACCCAGATGCACAGCCCAGAAATACAATTATTCAGATTTAGAAGCAATAAAATTTGGCATGCATTTTCTCGTATTCAGAATTCCTGCATGTTAAAAAGAAATTATAGCATTCTTCCCACATTGCACTGCTCTGAGGCCCTCACAGACCCATTCATTAACCGGAGGCATTACAGAAAGCACACCATTTAGGTTAAAGGGCCCTTCGGATAACAGATATGCAGGCACAGAGCAAATATTTCACTGTAGCCCCGCCTTTTGATTATGACAATAATAGAGGCAAACGGATTCGTGTTCACTGTAATATGCAGCTCTGTGATGGATCCATGAAGTGCTGAAACTCTGGTTGCAAAACAGCACGCAGAGAAACCACGGTGACAACAAAACCAGCTACAACTATGGGGTAGCAGGAGTCTCACTTCTTGGAGGAAAAGTGATGACTTCCTGGGGACTTGTATGTCAGAGTCCTGAGCATACTTCCATGGTACATAGAGCGTTAGGCATGACAGTGGGAGTTCAGGGGAGAGTGGCCCCACTGCTCAGACATATTACTCCATTGGAAAGCCACAAGTTTTTAAATGTCTAGTGAAGTATAAAGCAATACCTTAGGGCTCCTCATCTGCTGTTAGTACTCTAATATATGTTGAACATGTAATTATTTGATATCATAGAAATCAACTTGCAAACACATTAGGGTATTGACGCCAGACTATGCTGACTCTTCTGTTTTGCTTTTATTTTGTTTTGAAATGGCAATTGTTACTACATGGAAAGAGATGTCTAAAAAGAGCATAAGAAGGCATCAAATTATATTCTTACTATAGAAAAATAAAAATTTTAAACCAGAAACACATATTGTATTATATAGAGGTCAAGTATCTTTCATCCCAAAATCTAAATTCTAAAATTATCTAAAAGTTGAAACTTTTTGAACACTGGTATAATACTCAAGTTGAAACTCTACATTCAAATTAAGAAAATAATTGAAAATATGGTATTTTCAGACTATGTGTGTAAGGTATTATGATATTCAATTTTGCTTTAAACTTGGATTCTACCTCCAATATATGTCAATATGTATATGTAATTATGCCCTCATGAAATTTCCAATCCTGAACTCTTCAGGTCCTATGCTTTTTAAACAATATGCCCACATAGAAAAGGACTGATATAAAAAGTATGAAAATAATTGCTATACATCCATTAAAAATGAGCAAAAACAATAATACAGAGAAAAGACATAGGGATTGATTTTGTAGAAGATTCATATGAACAGAAAAGAGCATATCAAAGAAATACAAAATAAGCTACCTCTGATAGCCATTTGACTGGCAGAATTAAAAAAGGCAACATCATGAAGTGTTAGGAACCATATACACACTCAAGAGCACCCAATAAATAAGAAACTTGTAAGCTCCATTGGAAAATAATTTAATATTATCTTACAAAAGTAAATAATTGCAAATTCTACAGCTTTGTATTCCACTTATGGATGTGTGCTCAAGAAAAATATCCCAAATGTATATTTCAATATGGAAGCACAAAAGTGTTTGCAATACCGTTCTCAGGAGTAAGAACCTGGAAATACTCCAAAGTAGGATGTGAATTCTAAGTGCACTCCACAGTTCAGTATTGTGAGACACTCAAAACCAATGAAGCTTGGCTACATGCTACAGCGTGGTTGACTCTTACTAGTATGATGATCGAGATTAGAAGCTGCATGGTTTTCTTTATAACTATTAAATATAATGTTATGAATGTACATACACTATGAGGCTGTTTTAAATCTGATGATGGGTACAAAATGTGGAAAAAAAAACTGACCAGATCTCCTGGGGGAAGAAAGCAATGAGCCATGGAAGCTGCAGAACAGAAGAGCAGGCAAGTTACTGGCTGGTTCCTGCAGCTTGTGACATCATAAACACCCATACAGAAGAAAGTGTAGCCCACCTACTGACTGTGATGAGAGAGTATTGTGAAAAGAAGCTTAACCCTAGGTAAGCCCTGAATATGCTGTGGAATAGGAGCACTCAGGTCCCTTTCGGGTGTATGTGTGTGTTTCATCTAAATACATGATATGAGTGCTCTCAGATGGGCAACTGAAAGCCATATTACTGTTAAATGGTGACTAAGACATCTCATGCATCCTATTCCAAAAATTGTAATTATCGAAAAGACTGGGTAGACTAGGGAGATAAGCTGGGAAAGCACTTACCACACAAAAATGAGGACCTGAATGTGTAGCCCCAGCATCACATAAAAGTCAAACATAGAGGTATGAGTCTACAAATCCCTACACTGGGAAGGCAGAGACAGGAGCATCCCAAGGACTTGCTGACCGCTAGTCTAGCCAATCAGAGAGCTCCAAATTACAAGATCCAATCTCAACAAATAAGGTGAAGGTACATGATGTTGACTTTTAGCTTGCACATACACATACATACATATACACTACACACACAAACTGTGATAAATATATATAGGTATATATACACATGCATACAGAGAGAGAGAGAGAGAGAGAGAGAGAGAGAGAGAGAGAGAG
>LOEQ01000479.1:379996-393420 GCA_001685075.1 Bramus lutescens | reverse complement strand
AACAAAGGAAAGGGGTGAGGGGTTGTCTCTAGGGGTGGAAATTCAGTTTTCTTAAAGCAGTTGGCTGCCATGTGGAGAAATGAGCTCCACTCTGCAGAAGGTAACTAAGCATACCGGAGAAACTTCTGGACAAGGGACAACAGTGAATGCAGGAAAAAGAGGAAGGTTGCTGAGATCATTTCAAACACACAATTCCAGGCCTCCATGGAAAAGAGATCAGTCAGACAGTCGCTTCTGCTTTGTCGTTGAGAACTGAGTGCCAAACTCTAGAACCAGCAGAGCAGGATTAGAGAGAGGATTTTTGCTGTGCCTTTGGGGTATGTGACAAATAGCGTGTATTCCTTCTCTAAAAGGACGTTTGACTCAGAGGCTAAACAACCAGAGCTGAAGAAAAGGATACTGGAAGGAAGATGCACCTCCTTCCTTCTCCCTGAGTTGACCAAGTCAGCTTCTGGTGGGAAGAACCAGGGAAGAAGAGCCAGGCTTAAAGCAGGTTTCCTAACAATGGAGCCAGTCCCTCCCCTTCCTTCCTCTGGCTCCTCCCAGAGAATTGCTCCCTTGGGCTCCAGGCAGGCACATGTTGAGCCTCCACCTCAGTGGCCATGAGCAACTTTTAAACAATGTTCCTGAAAACAGCATCCCCACTGCCTCTGTCAGCCTCGGCTCTGGCTGAAGATGGAACACGGAGAAGGATGGAGAGGAAAAGACACAGACCGATAGACTGATGAGCAAAAACGTACACAGAGGAAGGGGATTGATGATTGATTGATTGATTGATTGGTTGATTGGTTGGTTGGTTTATATATCTGACCCTGAGTAAATCATTTCTCCTCAGTGGCTGTGAATTGCCAAAAGTATAGAATGAGAAAAGATTAGAAGATGCCTGGTGTTCCTTTCAGCTTGGCAACCCTGATTCTCAGATTTCCTATCTGTATATATAGAACACTCCCAGAGGCCAAAGGCATTAACAACACAAAGAAAGTACAATAAGCTGCTGTGAAGATGTGTGAAGACAGATGCATACACATCCCTGACAAGCAACCATCAGCACACAGGAGGTGATGAGAGTGGCTTTGCAGCACATGTCTCTAGGTGCTGGAAGTGCCAGAGCATGCACACAGCCCTGCCAGGAAGACCCGTGTTCAGGCTCTTCCTGTGCTGCTAAGAGACGACCATTGAATGTAAGCTGAACACTTAGATGAATCACTTAGGTTGTCAAGCTTTCATCATAAAGGATGATCAATCAGGATGATCAAAGTTTGTTGGAAAGCCACCTTGAAATTTTGCTGTTATAAGTTATTTTTAAAGCAGACTGACACCTCTGATATACTACACGGCTCTCCAACACTGGTTTTCAAATCTCCCAATACTTTGCTTCACGTCCCCAGCTGGAGCTGCACCACACAACACGATAGGACCATTCTCCAGCGTCCTCTGCCTGGGGGAAAGCTGTTCAGAAGTTGTCCTGACCTAAAGAAAAGGCAGGGAAGGTCAGGTGAGGAGCTACACACCAGGCTGCCTCATCCTGCTACTTCAGAATGAACCAGAAAGAGCTATGGGCAGCACTGGGGGAAAAGGGGGGCAGGTTCCACAGAACTTCCAAACTGGAGACTGAGTTCTTCCTCCTGTGGGTGGCAGTGAGCAGCCTAGGCTTCATGGAGGTGCCAAAGAACAGTGGGCTTCGGCAGAAAGCTAGACATAGGCACCATCCCCATCATCTATCCACCCATCCTCCCTGCCTAGGCATGAGGGAATTTCAGAAACTATCTGGTTTCCTTTTTGAGTGGAACCAGAAGACCCAGCTTGCTCCAGGACACTTGGAGAAGGGGAGATGGCCTCTCTGCAGAGATTGTAGGTAGATATCTGTACTGGCTGGTTTTGTTAACTTGACACAGCTAGAGACATCAAAGAAGATGGAGCCTCAGTTGAAGAAATACCTTCATGAGATCCAGGTGTAAGACATTATCTCAATTAGCGATCAGTGTGGGAGAGCCCAACCCATGGTGCATGGTGCCATCGCCTCCTGGACTGGTGTTCTCAGGTTCTATAAGAAAGCAGGATGAGCAAACCAAGGGAAGCAAGCCAGCAAGCAAGACTCCTCCATGGCTTCTGCATCAGCTCCTGCCTCCAGATTCCTGCCCTGCTTAAATTCTTGTCCTGACTACCTTTGGCGATGAACAGTAATATGAGAGTGACAGCCAAATAAACTCTTTCTTCCCCAACTTGTTTTTGGTGTTTTGTCGCAGAAATAGCAATCCTAACCAACAGCCACTTGGGCCCAGAGGCCACCTATGAGCATGGTGGTCACCTGGTACACAAGGACTTTAGGCTGGAATGGAGACTATGGAGAAAATAATTGTCACCTCTCATAGAGCACATCAAAGCTGCAGGATACCCCATGGTCCCTCCCACATGACAAGGAAGCTTCCCCCTACCTTAGAGGCCACCTAGGCTATGATGGGAACGACTTTACAAATGGAGTTTGTTCACAGTAAATCGGATGACAGTATGACAGGAGAGGCTAAGTATAAGAGACTTTCCTCAATGCTATGACAAAATCCCTGGTAGGAAGCATCTTAAGGGAGGAATGCTTTTGTTGTTTTGATTGTTGTTCTGTTTTGCGCTTTGGGTATTTCCATCACAGGAAGGAAGGCGGCAGGCAGGGATGGGGAGCAGCTGTGGGTGCAGTGGCAGAAGCATAGGGCGCATAGGGCTGCTTGCTCCTGTTTGGGCAGAACAGGAAGCAAACAGGACAGAAGGCAGGACTTAAGGCTCCACCAGCCCACTTCCTTCAACGAGGTTACCTTTCGAAGGTTCCACAGTCTCTCCGAACAGCGCCACCAGCTGGAGATCAAGTGTTCAAACATGTGAGCCTGTAAGAGCATTTTACACTCAAACCTTTCTAGTTGCCCTAAACCAGCAGGTGTGTAGTCTTCTGCCTGGGCATAGGTGGGACCTTGTAAAGGGACAGAAGAATAAAGCTGGAAGAAATGAAGACCAATGTGTGCCTTTTCTTCTCTCAGGTATTCATTCTGGTCCCTGTCCCTACCAGGGAATCTTTTTCCAGCCCCTTCCTGAAGAGTCTTAGTTCAGTTGTAAAGGTTGAAAGTCAACCAACAGGATGTTTATAGTCTGAAAGCAGAGAAGAGCCGGCAGGAGCAACAGGGCAGGCACTGTCTCTGGCACCTTAGGACATCAGGCCCCCTCTACCTGCCTTAAGCTACTCCAGTGATACAGAAGACAAAAACCTGGACCCCACCCACTCCTTGACAATTTGCCTTCAAGTCAGCCTTGAACTTAACCTGTAAGACGTGATGAGCCAGAAAAGGCCTCAGGCTGCCCCCAAACTACTTCCTGGGACAGTTTCTTGCTTAGAAGCATTTGCAGAGGAAAGAATTGAAAAGGGGCTGCAACTGGTGATGAGCATCCTGACAAAGGGTGAGTGAGCCAGGAGAGTTCCCCGGGTCATTGCTGGGGGACTGGCCTGAAGCTGAACATAAGGCAGACTTACTGAAAATGGCCCTTAGGTCCTGTTCTCCACACATGGGGACTTCCAGTGAGTTAGGAGCCTAGAGGACCCTCCCCACATACTGCTCTTCAGAGTCCTGCTCTGCTGGCAGCCCCTGGCTTTCCAAGTCCCACAACCATCATCACCACTGCACTCTGGACTATGCAAGTGTGTGAACACACACACACACGCACACACCAAAATCAGCACTCCCATCAGGGAGCCCCAGCATCCTCTCCATTTTGTCTCTGGTCAGTTACTAGACATGGAATGGTATGAAAGAAAACATGGTGCCCTCAGATTCTGCAGTCCCCCAATGGTGACACAAGACTCATATGTTTTCCTATATCCTAGAAATCTATTTCATTGTCACCATCTTCACGCAGACATGATCCACTGGTTGACCACACAGATGACTGACACTCCAGGCAGAGGCAGTGAATGTTGGGCCCCAGTGATGCTCACAAGGACACAAGCAGGCAAAGTTCGGAAGGGGGAGCCATAAGTAGTGATGGTGGTAGATGGGCGTACATGGATGCTTCAGAAATCAAACGGCAAGACAGCTACCACTGCAGTGGTGGAGATGGATGGACTTCCTGGAGGGAGAAGGCTGGAGCAGAACCATTGATGTGGAGAAGTTGTTACTATGAGGGGAGATTGTACAGCAAAGGCTTAAATAGGTAGTTTTTAGTGTATTCTCACTTCCTGTATGTGTACCCCTGGAAAGACAACTAACCTATCTACTCTTCAACAGACCTGTGTATAAGTTGCCTTCATTGTAAAGACACAGGAAGACTATAGCCTAGAAAGGTCTGGCATGATGTGGGTAAACAAAGGCACAGAGGCTGAAATTGAGGCACTGAATGTAAAGAATCAGGAACTAGAAGATGAGAAAAGCTGTGAGTAGCCCAGAAGCATGGTGCTCCCAGGTTGAATAAGACTGTGACTGGAAGTGGTCCCTTCTGTGGCCCTGTCCCTAAGGAAGCTTCAGGCGCAGTGGTGGTGCCCTGCCAAACAGGCTGTCAGTTTGGCCCTGTCAGGGACTTTCTTCTCATTGGCTTTGACTCTGACAGGAAAATCAGCAGGCCAGTGGTACGAGCCAGGCAGCACAACAGACAAGGCCCTGGGGACAGTTTAAGTGGACAATAATTGCAGGTTATTATATACCGTGATGTGGCCAAAAGCCAGGCGGCTGTTAAGTGTGATTGGAAGAACTAATGGGGAGGAAGAGGAAGAATGAACTGGCTGGGTTGGTCTGTGTTCTCGGGGCTGCTCTGGGGGAAGGACAATGGACAGGTTGGTAACTGAGGAGTGCATTTACTGCACCTAGGGACAAGTGCATTTACTGCACCTAGGGATGAGTTCCTTCTCTACAAACTATAGGTGAAGGATGAAACATACAAAATAAACAACTAAAGTTCAAGGAGGGGAAGTGATGACCTAACCCAGGCATCCACTTTGCTGTTGGCTGGTGAGACAAAGAGGTTCCTGGGAGGGAATAGCATAACTGGGCAGCTGTGAAGTAGAGCAGGGACCGTCTCAGAACTGGGAGTAGCCATATAGTCTCAGGGGGTAGGACCTCAGTGCCCCTACCAGGTCAGTGCAGTTAACAGGGGTAGGGATTATAATGGATTATCTCTTGGAACCTTATATTTTCCTTAGACACCTCTCTAGAACAGAGGATTATGTGCCCATTCAGAGATTCATGCATTTGTCACTTTTCTCATTG
This sequence comes from Bramus lutescens, assembly GCA_001685075.1. Taxonomy (NCBI): domain Eukaryota; kingdom Metazoa; phylum Chordata; class Mammalia; order Rodentia; family Cricetidae; genus Bramus; species Bramus lutescens. The sequence goes on along the minus strand of LOEQ01000479.1, from coordinate 388,183 downwards.
CTGACAGAAGAGCTGGAAGCAGAAGCTCAGGGAGGAAAGGCTGACATAGTCAGAGATCAAAGTCCAGAATGGCTACAAGAATATGGTGGGGGAGAATGGAAGACAGCCCCCATCATCCAAGGAGCAGAGATCCCAGAAAGAGCTATGGGTTGGTACAACCCTCCAAGTCCTGTCCCTGGTGCCCTCCTACCAGCAGCCAGCACAGTTTTCCTAAAGGCTTCACAGCCTTCAAAATGGTCCCACATGCTGGGGACCAAGTGTTCAGACATGAGCCGCCAGTATGGGACAGCACGGACTCTAACTATGATAGTACAGAAACAAAAGTAACTTCCTGTTGGATGCATGGCAGTGGTAATCACATGATCCTTGCTGCTCCAGGGACCTATAGGACCTACTCTTCCCAGATCTGCTGCTGGGAAACCTTCAGAGAAATGAGCCTTACTCTGCTCTTTACCACCAGCCTGGGAGAACTTAGGGCTTAACTGCCAATACCTAGAATTTCTTTAGTACCCGTGGGAAAGATGCCAGAGGATCAAATAAACCAAACTTCAGGAACTTTCCTTGGAGGATTGTGAATGATCCTTTACTTAGCCCCTCCAAGTCTCATCCCAGAAGCATAAAGACTGAGAACTTCTTCGTGGAGATTCCCAGACAAAACGATGACTTTTTTTTAAGTCACAGAGATATTTAGGGCCAATAAGTAAATCTAATCTGGACAGTGAGGATGAGACTCACTTTCTTCAAAGAGACTTTCAGGAGCACCTTATAAAAGGCAAAGAGTCACCCTCCAGTATGACAGCCCAACAGTCTGATCCTCCTTCTAGGATGGACTCAGCGCTACCCTCAAGTATGACAGTCCAACCCTGCTTCCAGGATGGACTCAGTCTAGCCAGGTCTCCCCAATCCCAGTTTGGATTCAACATGGCTCAGTAGTCCTGCTTTGGGACACAGGAGAGCATTTACCTAGCTGAAAGGAATCAATTATGCTGTGACTCGGCATGAAGGCACATAATTTGCTCACCCTACAAAGCGAGGGATGGGAGTTGACCTGGGCAAAAGTCTTACCTTGTATGCAGGTGTCAGATAAAGGACCTCTAAAAGATAGAGGTGCTAAGTATATGTCCTGGAGTAAACCCTTCTCTGGTCTGAATGTAGGCATGAATCTCTAAGCTATGGTGATACAAACCCCAGGGATGAGGACTTGCCCTGGTTCCCTCCTTTGCATCCCCTTAACTAACTTAGAGGCTCTCTCCTCTTACTCCAGGGTGGGAGCAGGAACACTGGGCTCCTAGTGAGTATCCTTAATACCCAAGAACACTGAGAAGACAGCTCCAAAAAAATTCTAACTATCCCTTCTGAAGAAATCTCCCATGTGCTCTGGAGGATTCTCAGTGGATGCTCTGCACCAGCTCAAGCCTAGAATGGAGACACTTGATTTGGCTGTAAGCATGGATAATATGTGTTAGGCACCTGCTTTGTAGCAGGAACTGAACAATTGTTCCTCTAATGTTTCCACAATCATAGAAAGCACCCCTATGTTTTAGATGAGGAAACTGGCACTCTGAGAATATATTTGCAAAGCTGTCTGCTCTCTTTCTCTCTCCCCCGCTCTCATATGTGTGTGTGTGTGTGTGTGTGTGTGTATACCTGTGCGTGTATGTATGTATGTTTGCCAAGGCCCAAAGAGAGTACTGGATCCCCTGGAACTAGAGTTAGGAAAATTGTAAATCCCCCCCAACATGGAAGCTGGGAACTGAACTCCCATTCTCTGAACGAGCAGCAAGTATTCCTACCAATCGAGATATCGCTCCAGCCCCAGTACCAAACCATATTATTTTTATTTTTGAGGCAGTGTTCTCTCATTGAACATGGAGACCACCAATTCATCTAGACTGACCAACAAATCCAAGGATCCACCACCTCCACCTGCCAGGGCTGGAATCAGAGGCAAGCACTCCTGCACTAGACTATTAACCTGAGGGCTGGGGACCAGCTCTCAGGTCCTCATGTTTGTACTGCAGACATTACCTCCTGAGCCATGTCTCCAACACAAGCTATCACTCTTATTAAGCACAGACATTCACCTATCCAGGTGTGTATTCAGCATACCTCATATATATACCTCATATAAAGATTTTTAAGCAATAAATGTCCATCTGTATTTATAGAGTGTGTTTCGTTTAAATGTGCTCTCTAAGACAAGTTTCTGTTACTGTGTTCATTGAACAAGGGACCAGAATTTGTGCACACAACTCTGAGTGGACACTTTAAAGGAAGTGAAGATTATTAAAAGAACACTGTAATCAGGTGAGTGTTGGGAAGAACTTGGTTTCCTTGAAACTGGAGTTTCTTCTTTGATATATTCCTAATAGCAACAGACTTGTATCCTCTGGAAGTGGAAATGACCCAGGAGGGATGGACCCCATAGTGTGTCCCACCCTTCTGCACATCATAAACTACTGACACCCTCTTTGGTCTGGTACCATTGATTATACTTTTCTGCATTTTTCTTAGACAATAAGATCATGGCAGTGGTGTCCAAATACTACTCTTTCCTAAGGGACTGCCTTGCTATAAATCTTGCATGTTCAACCCCACATATATACACATAACTTGGAACACAAAAAAAGCCTGCCTCTGTCTATAGCCCCAGACTCTGACTGCCCTTGTATGCATTATCCTCATCTTCAACGTCTGCCGCTTCTCCGCAGACCCCATGACTATAGGCCCTTCGTCTACTTCTACCAAAGGTGTTCAGTCTGTAACCTGCAGGCCATATGCAGCTGAGGAGACCTAAAATGTAACCTGACATAAATCATAAACTTAATTTTAAAGGAATTATGCAATCATTTGCGATTATTAACTCCATTGCATGATTGTTGAGTGTGAACTCTGTAGATGACAATACTGTGTTGTGCTGTTACAGCTCTGGACATGTCTGCAACAATACCAGTTCCATCAGGAGAATTCTACCAAAGTGGGCAAGTCTGCAGGCACATGTAACCACCCTTAGAGACCTTCCCTGATAACATCTCACTTTTCTGAGCCCCATCCAGCGTCCCCCTGGCTTCAACCACCTACCTCAGTCTTTGCTGCATAGCCTAACGATGTTAAATCTCTTAACCCCCATACTAGGTAAAGAACTATACACAACAGAAGCCTTGTGGCCGTGTAAAATGTTAGGGTGAGAAATCCTAGGTAGGACTTGCTGATTCAAGAGTATTATTGAAGAAACCATGGCTGTGCTACAGTAGCATATATCCACAGCATTTTGTGTGATAAACGCAACCTCCTATTCCGGTTTCCACGTGAGCTAGTGTCTGAAAACCTCAGGGCTCATGTACTATAAATTGACATAATTAAAAACTAATTAGTAAAACAGCACAATTAAAAAGACTTACTTCTGTAACACCTCTCAGGTAAGAATGGGCCAGAGTGCTAACAGCAGGTACACAGGGCAGGACCCCAGAAGACTGATGCAGGGACAAAGCTTTATGTTACCTAAATATTTCCATCTCCAAGAGGTATCTAGGGAAATCAGAATGCAATGTGTAAGCTTATTGACCTCAAGACTGAGCACCCAGTTCTAGGACCCAACCCAAGCCCTGCAGGACTTTGGCAGAGTTCAAGCATTCCCTCAGCCCCCAGTGGCCTGTTAGTGATGCTCCAATAATATCGGCTGTCCAGACATTGATCTGAACACTTTACCTGCACCTACTCATTTAATCTTCACAACCACTCTATGAGCTAGGCTCTGTTTCTCTGCTGATTTTGCAGCTGTGGAAACTGAGCCACAGAGAGATTAAATAACGTGCCCAAGGTCACACAGTTCATAAGCAGGGGAGGCAGGACTGGCAGGTGAACACATCTGCTTTCTCTCTCCCTCGCTCTCCACACACACACACACACACACACACACACACACACAATACCTGTGCGTGTATGTATGTATATTTGCCAAGGCCCAAAGAGAGTACTGGATCCCCTGGAACTAGAGTTAGGGAGATTGTAAATCCCCCCAACATGGGAGCTGGGAACTGAACTCTCATTCTCTGAACGAGCAGCAAGTATTCCTACCAATCGAGATATCGCTCCAGCCCCAGTACCAAACCATATTATTTTTATTTTTGAGGCAGTGTTCTCTCATTGAACATGGATGATCTAAGTACAGCAAGATCTAAGTACAGTCCTCTTTGAAAAGATGCCCTTATCCTAGAGAAAATAGTAAGCTAGTTCCTAGCTCATTGGGGTGCAAAAGTGGAGCGATCAGATCTACATTCCTCATCCAAAGGCTTCAACCCCTACTTTCTCATCTTAATAACAAATTTTTACATAAAATCATTGAGTCAACCTCATAGACACATCACTGTCTCAACCCTTGGATAAGAAAGGAGGAAGGAAATGAGGTTTGGTTAAAAAAGGGGGGGTTCTCGATTCCACTTGCCAAGTAGGAAAGCTGAAGTCCAAGAAAGCAGTGGCCTGGCCCAGACTCCTGCTGCTCAACTGTCTCTATGGACACACTGCTCAGGATGTCCTCAGCCAAGACAAGAAATACCTTGGTTCACATGCTAGTCTTTCATGCTGACGCCTGTCCTCAAGAAAACTGAGGGCTTGGGATAGAAACCTATAACAGTTATTGACTAAGGACACAAGGACTGCTAGAGGCATAGTTTGTCAGTGGGTACAGCTAGGGAGCCCCCAATGGACCAGGGAAGTTTGTACTTGGAGCTCCGATAGCAAGGAAAACAGTATAGAGGAGCCTTGTCTACCAGCCATGGTACTAGATAGTGCCCCTGTTGACAGTTTTAGCCTTCTAAGGAGCTCCTGAGTTTCTCAAACACACAATTTCCAACCTCCTATCCATTCCTTCCCTCCAATAGATTTGGTTCCCAAGCTAGATTCACTGTGGACTCAGAACAGGACAAGGAGGTCTTTTAATGGTGACAAGATGCTGGTGACAAGATGCTGCTAAAATTAACAGAGGTGGTGAGAGCTTTTTTTTCTCTCTCTTATTTACTGGGCTTTACATTACAAAGCCTTCCCAAGTTATTCAAGGGCACAGAATCTCTGAGCTTATGGCACAGTTCACAAAAAGCTGAACCCTCCAAGTCCCATCCTGCTTCCTTGTGTCCTATCAACAGGGGAACTTCTGGGAGGTTCTCCTTAGCAGGAAAGCCACAGCTGACTGCTCACTCTGAACCCACGACCGCGGGTGACTCCAAGCACCGCCTCCAGGCCAGGCTGAATTGTTTCCTCCCTGGGGTCGCCACAGTGCTCATCTCCGGGAGCTCTTCCCTGGATTCCATTGAAAATCTGCTGCTTCTTTCCTTCTGGGCCACCGGCCAGCTCCCCGCGGTAGAACGCCCTGGCATCCTGCTGTGCAAGCACCCCTCTCTCCTCCAAGCCACTACCCACCTCGCAGTTAGTTCATCCCCACTTCCCACCCTCAACTTGCATTGCTTTCTGTTTTCTATTTCCTCCTTGTGGAAATCCTCAAGCCTGGAAGACATTTAACCATCTGTTGCAGTTTGCAGTTCTGGGGCTTTTCACTTGCTGTAACTTTGCTCTCTAACTAGACCATGAGTTCGTTGCAGGTCTGTCCTTTCTCCAACATTCCCAGTGGGAGAGATGGACCTGGCTGGATGAAGGCAAGGTTGGCTGAATGGGGATGCCTCCGAGCTTAGCCAGGCAAATTCAGGAGTCTGGGCTCCTGTGTGTGTTCTTGTATTTGACACTGAATCCTTCTCACAGTGTTGACTTAGGGCTACAGCCCCCTATTCCAAGGGAGCAGAAGGATGAACACAGCTAAGTTAATTACTAAGCACTATCCTGAGCATCTATCTATATGTCAGCATCACAGTGTAAGGGGTGACCATGATGGAGACAGACCAGATTCCTGCTCTCTGACCAAAAAGAAAGGAAAAACACAGGCATAACAGTTTCCAAAGCAGGCCTGACAGTGGTTCAATGGGTTCCAGAGGGAACGGGGGTGGAGGGTGGCTGGAGTGGGGAGTGGTATGTGGAGAGAGTCTTCTCTTCCCTTAAAGACAGAGAGGAAAGCAGAGGGAAGTGACCTTACCTGCCCTCAAATACCTTCACCACCACAGGGCATCCTGATGCCCCCAGAGATGAATCAGCAACAAAGCATTCATGCCAGAACCAGAGAGAAAACAAAAAGCAAATGATTCCAGTCCTGCCTTCCATTTGCTGGTCTTCTCTCTCTTGATGGATGGAATAGTTGTGGGCATGAAGTGGCACTTGGAGGAAAAGTTTGAAATCTACTTAATGGCACTGGGAATAACACTTTGTCCCTATCTTTCCCTAATTACATTTCTCTTTGATGATCTGAGGGAGAAAAATACAAAAATTTACCTCAAGTCATCCTAGAATATCAAGGACAAGCATGCCAAAGAGCCAGCCTAACCATGTGCCATATGTTTTCCCAGGAGTCTTACTTTGCTCCTCTATTCATTCTTTTGAGACACCTGTCTGCATTTTTCTGCCCTCAACATTCTGCTGAGGCTAAGATGTGGAAGCCCAACAGCAACAGCTTGGCCCCTTTATGACAGAAGGGCCTTGCAGAAACTGCTTCAACTGCCATCTACATGTGAGGAGCCCTGGCGTCCAGGATGTTTCTGAGGGGACCTCCCCAGACATCTGTCAGAGAGATAAAGGATAATAGAGGCCCTCTCCAACAAGGAGCTAAACCTAAACCCAAGGTGTACATCTCTGAGGTGGGCTGCAGAGGAGAGAAGACGTCCACCTAAGAAGGACAGCATTCTCCTCAGCCTTGGGTAAACACATGAAGGACACAACACAGAGGGGCAGTCCCAAAGGAAACATGAGGAAGTGTGGGAATCGGAAATACCCAGGTGACCCCTTTCATTAATGCCCCCAATTCTTTCATTCACTCCTGCCAAGACACTACTGTGTTGGTTTGCATAGTAGCTATTACTAATAATAATAGCATAAATAATTAAACATCTGTGAATGATTTACTTGGACCTGGGGATAAATGGGATGGTGTCAGGAGAAAGAAGGTGGCAGTTCTGGGGTCTTCATCTGAGCAGCCCCTACCTTCTCCTGAGCTGGTTCCTTTTACTTCTTAGCTTCATAGCCTCATGGCTTTGTTTCGACAGGATGGATGGGAGGCAGGGAGAGAAAAAGAAACCTCAAGTAGAAATTATTTTCATTAACTCTCCTGTTATAGCATATATATGTATATACATACATACTTACATATTCCACTTCACAGTGAGATCCTGAGAGCTAACAGCACTATAAGATGCTGTTGGACCGTGAATTTGAATATTTGAATAGTCATTATTTTCTGATTATGTGTCCTGGGGTGCTCTCTCTCTCTCTGTCTCTCTCTCTCTCTCTCTCTGAGAGAGAGAGAGAGAGCAGTGTGGATACCAACAGCACCCACCACACAAGCACACAGTACTAACAAGGCATTTGCACACACCTGTCACACACTAACAAACACTCCAGCTTGCTTACCAGGGACATGCCCACCTTATTATAGCTTATCAGAGGTTCACAAAACACACAGCCACAGAGATCTCCTCTTCAGATGAGGCTCTGCTCCATTCTACCAACTTCAGAGATTGTAAGATCAGCATCTAAGATGGGATAATAGAAGACTAGGAAACACATGCTTGTGTGTGTGCGCACACACACACACACACACACACACACCTCCAAAAAGAAAAGACAGGAAAATTTAAAATGAACAATGTTCCCCTGATATCAGATTCGTTCTTGCTCTTTGGTTCGGGATCATGGGCCTAGGGCGGTCCACCTCAGGGCTGAGATACTCCCTGGGCCCACTGGCCACATCTGGTTTTGTAACAGGTTTTCTGTTTCTACGTTTGGCCGGGATTTTCAGCTGTTAGAGTCTCGCTTCTTTAAATTAAAATTTAAGTACAAAGTCTAGTAATGTAATTCAGGGTTAAGAACAGAGACCCCGTGAAAACCCGAAAGTGGCCAGCAGGGGCCTAGCGGGCTGGGAGTGGGGGGAGGCCGTGCCCTGAAGCCTGAGGGAGAATGGGCGCGTTGTTTTAATTGACCAGGTTTCTGAAGTCGAGAAAAGCAAACGTGGGAGAGGATGGGGATGCAGGTAAACACGCTGAGAAAGAAAATCGGCTGCCCTAGCCAAGTTCACCACCACTATTCGCCCCCAGA
>LOEQ01000479.1:340986-370575 GCA_001685075.1 Bramus lutescens | reverse complement strand
CTCTCTCTCTCTCTCTCTCTCTCTCTCTCTCTCTCTCTCTCTCTCTGGATTCCTCCTCTTTATTAAAAAAAAAGCAAGCAATTCTTCCACACAGTTGTGTGTCCTAGGATAGGAAATACGATTGGTGATGTTGGTTGGGGACTTAGGGTTGTATTTTCACAGTTGTTTCTAAAATTACACATCTAAGATTCGTTTCACCTATAAATCTATGTGGAAAGGATGTGGGAGAAAAATAGAAGTCGTGGAAACAGAGCTATTGGAGGAGGGTGTGTATGTAAGTACATGTACAGCCATGGTACACCAGCATATAAATATTATGAGATCAATACCTTTCCCATCTTCTGCCCACACCTCTTAACTTCTCCCTCCCATCTCTTGAGCACCTGGGCCTCTACCATATTTCACATGGAGAAATGTGCACAGCCAAAGCATGCATAGATGATACTGTATCAAACTGTGTTGTTTGGATCCAGTTGTGAAGGTTGGGTTCCCAGTGAAGGACAGCCCTAACACAGGGTGGAGGGTTCCTGGAGGAACCACTGCTCAGAATATAACAGAAACGTCACTCTCCAGTATCACTCAGACCTACTAACTGACAGGTGACTTAGTTGAAATCAGCCCTTGGAGTTGTTCTAGGCAGATTTGAACGCTATACGTGGCGGTTTGTTCATTATTCTAATTTAATGATGCAGTCACACCTAATTAATCCATGTCTGGTTTATTCATATGCTGTATCTGAAGATCCAGAGGCTCTCTCTAACTAACCAGCTTCTTTGCACAGGGACAAGTGAGGGGATACCCCTACAAGGGAGCATTTTGGGATGGGAACACTGTAGAGCTAGCTGGCAAAGACATGATCTCTGACACCTCCCTGTCAATGCAGGTAGGTCCAGAGACACTTAAGTGTCAGATCTGGGCACCTGGGCATACAGGCATGCACACATACCCAAAGCATGCCTGCAACACAGAACTCCAGCACCCATTCCCTTCCAAAAGGCAGAAGGCTGAGCCACAGAACAGAATCAGCAAGGTCTGCTGGTCTGCCAAGCATTCTTCTGACTGGAGAATCAGTGCAGAGGATTGAGAGCCCGAGCTGAGTCAGCCTCCCTGCTTCTGGCCTTAAGAAAGTAGAGCCAGATGAATTATTGTTGTCTGTTCACAGATAAAGAAACCAAATATGGAGAGATGGCTCTGCCGTTAAAGACTAGGCTCACAACCAAAACTATAAGAAACCAAGTCAGGGAGGAAGCATGCTGCTCAAGTCCAGCCTGTAGAATGGCCTTTGATGTAACTTTCAGTGGTTGATTCTGGCCATGCAGTCGCAGTGAATACTAGCTCTCACCTGGCAGGTAAATTAAGAGAATGAAGCATCAACCTAGTAATATCCTTATAAAGTCAAACCTTCTCTCGCAAGTCCTAGGAGACAAGAGGCATACAAGATCAAACACGACATCACAGTGTATTTGTAGGGACTCTCTGATTCTGCTACCTCCCTATAATGTTCTAATTGACTATTTGATCAGCTCTAAAAGGGCTGGTGTTCAACACACACGCACGCATCTCAGGCATATGTACACAGATGTCTTCCTGCAAATTGCATCCATTCTACCCTCCCCACCTAACCAATGTGGATTCTCACAGGTGCTTGAAATAGAACGCACACTCTGAAGAGTGTATATGCCCTTCCTGTAATGGGCTTATCAATACCTTTTAAAGAAATGTGACAGCCAGCCCAGAGTGATTCAGTTGTGTGGACAAATAATATCAATATCTTGGTTGACCAATATAACCAGAAACAGTATCATTCTGCTGCTGATGGGGGAGGCCAGGAGGACTCCACAACAATAGCAGGAAATTACTCCCATGTAAAATTAAGCATATTGACTGATTCTAAGAATATCCAGGGAGGTGATGATGTTGGGAGTGCTTGTGCGGTGGGAGAGGAGACCTTGCTCCCAGGGGCTTCATAAACTCCAGGGATGAGCCCAGAGGGGATGGATACATTCCTGTATAACTGATAAAAACACTCCTTCTTCTGCCCTCTGCTTTCCAGCAGGGCGAGGTGGAGAAGTGTCCTCTGGACAGGAAAAGAAAGAAATTAGATCACCTAACCTTTTCCCATCCAACATATGCATATCTTTATATCAAATCAATACTTGGCTTGGCTTGGTCTCACCGGATGTGGCAAGAAGAGCACCCTTCTTCCTTCTGCATATGTGTGTGAAGAGGTCTGTCTCCAAGGAAGAAGAGAGAGTTAGAGCAGTGTCCCCCACTGACAGAGTAGAGAACTAGGCCTTGGAGTTGCAAGGGTGCACATCACAGCTTAGAGGGGTCCTGGAGGAAAAGCGCTTGTTTAGATCAGTCTCGCAGGTGCATTCTTGGAATCAGAGGCTCAGAGTTTCCTGTATGCAATGATCATGGCAAGTTAAGAATGTTGGAGTCTGGAAAGCTAGCTCCCACCAAGGCTCACCTCTACTTTCACCAAGAGACCAAAGAAAAGGTCAGGTTTCTTTAACCTTAGTGTTCCTTTGGGGTTTGCCCAAACTTTTTCTTCTTCTGCCCAAAGACGTTCTGGCTCATCCTGGTGGTCCTTGGATGCCCTGGAAGTGTTCACAGGAAAGAGAGGAGAGAAACCCCAGAGTTGCTCCACCAGCCAAAACCCAAAAGGCTATTTGCTCATTTCCTTTTTCATTCCTCAAAGTCAACAAGAACGCTCAGAGGGAGCCTGCCTTCACACTCAGGCCTGTGGCAGAATAAAGATAACCTAGAGAGGTCCCGGCGGAGGAGCAGGGGCCTGCCTTACATTGCGTAGGAGGGCAAGATATAGCTTTCTCTGGTTGGATGGGAAGAGAGGTGTCTCTGGAGGAAGGAATTTCTGCTAGGGTCCCAGCAGACAGTCCCATCAGATCCCAAGCATATTTGCTCCCCACACATAGGAAGCCACCAAGTGGTATGTTGTTCTACATCCCATTCAGCAGTGGGGCTCGGTGCCCTTACTAACTGCTACAGTTCCCTCCACAGCATTGCCAACCAGTCTTCCAGCTGGGTCACCCTCAGGTTTTACGCTTGAGTCTGGCTCCCAAAGTGGTCTCAAAAGGTGAGAGGGAAAGGTGAGTACTGGTGCCAGAGTTAAGTTCTCCCCAGACATGCCTCTGTCCCCTCCTCAGCCACAAGTCAAAGGTGCCAGCAACTTCAGAGAGAAAGGCAGCAAACATCAAAGCCTGACCTCGGCTTTAGCCCCTTTTCTGGAGAGTGGGGAGGAGTGCCCCAACTGTGAAGGAGGTCCTATCTCCTCTGGCTGTCGCCTGCCCTCTGACGGTGAGAAAAAGAACTCACACACCTCTGATGGTCCCTCACAATTGAGCAACCTTCACTGTGCTGGCAGTCACCCAGGGCCCGCCTAACCCTGTGGGAGTGGATGATCAGGATCCAGGGCCACTTTCCTCTCTCAGCAAGTCAGGTCTGGGCCCGAGACACCAACTAAACAAGGACACACAAAATAACCAGAAAGTTCAGAAAGTATTATCATTTCTCAATTTACATGAGTTTTGTTTTGTTTCAAAACTAAACAGTGATAGTCTGGTTTGGTACTGTATTGATTCTTAATCCCGTGTGATGAGAAGTTTCCTTTGTTGGAGGAAGAACCAAAATCTTGTCTGTACTTAAGGCCTGACATGGTTTGACTCCAAACTTAAATCACCATCCTGGACTTCTGCAAAGGGAAGTCCAAACATCCCAGTGGAGGCTCACATCAGCCCAGCACGTCTCGCAGTCAAGTCTGAATCCAGGCAGGATGGATTAGGGATTGATTTACATACCCACCAGCCACCAGATTCCAAGCAGCACCGGAAGTCTGGCTCACTGGAGCTGCAGAGGCATGGGGCTAGAGATCTGCCTCTGGCTTGTGGTCAAGGCTTTAGTTTCTTTTCTGATTTAAAAAAACTAATAACCCTTCTAGTGAAAAAGCAAGAATCGCTCAGTACTGTTGCCCTTGCTGCTTCATGAAGCTAGCCATTTAATTAACTTTAGAGCCAATTCCACAGAAATTCTATTGGGCAAGCTTGAAAATGAGCGGGAATAAGGAATGAGGGGAGGGGTGAACTAGACCAGGGCAACTGAGCTGGCCCCTCAGGGAGGGAAAAGCAGCAGCAGGTGAAGGGATTAGGGAAAGGTGTGTGTTTAGGCTGAGTGGTAACTACTGGTAATAGTGTACCCTGGGCAGGGGCTGTCTTCCAAAGGGCCGGCTGGCCCTTTACCNTCCAGGGACCCTCAGTGGACCAAGCATACAGACTAGACCCGCAGGAATGGAGCCAGACTACCTCTCCTACGGGAGTGACACCCTGTCCTCATGCTTCCTCTCTGGCCTTGGCTTGTTTCTGTTGTAGTTTCTCAAGTTTCTCTGCCAAAAATTAACTTCTATTGTTCTGACCTTGTCTCAGCTGAGCCAGTGATTTAGGAGGTCTGGTCACAGCAAAGGCCAGACAACCAGGAAGAGAGCGGTCCCTAGGTCAGCGGAGAGCAAGAGTGTCACAGATGCAACTACAATGTCCCTCAGGTGTCCTGACCCTCCCCACACACTCACCTCCACAACTCCACCACATACAAGACAGATGGCTTCTGGAAAAAAAAAAAAAGGGAGAGGGAGATGCCTGTGGAGATGCCTGGCACACCACTGGGAAGTCCCTGGGTCTGATGGGACGACAGAACCCATTCTGGGGGAGGCACAAGTCCACATGAAGACAGTTCTCTGAATGTGGCGACCTGATCTCAGAAGATGGGGACCCATGCTCACCACCATAGTAATAACTATGGGTATAAAAATGTTAACCCCACAAGCATAAAGCCTCTCAAAAAATGCCTTGGATAAGAAACCCTTCAATATGAAGCCTCGGGTAGGGGTATCGGGGTGGTACCAGATCCCCAGGTCTAGAGGAACAGCAAAATTCCCAAGGTAGCTAACGGCAAGAAGGCAGAGTAGGAAGCTGCAAAGCTGACAGGTCAGAGCATTCTGTCCTGTTCCGTTCTGTGTTGTTTTTTGTCCCACTGCAATGAAGTCTCGTTCTCAGAGTGATGTACAAAGGAATTTCTGGTTGTGGATAAATCTGGACCTGTCATCAGCCTGGCTCAGGAAGAGGGGGCCAAGTACAGGTGGGTGGGTCCAGGGTCTTTAGGAAAGTCAGCAACACACAGAGAGAGCTTGCCCGGATTGCCCTCAGTCTTTACCTGCTCTGGGGCTGCAGCGTCCTTCAGCCGTCCCCACTGCACCTTGCCTGGGCTCAGAAATTACTCATGGAATATTTAAACTGTGTTCATGCTCCCCATAACCGACTCAGGCACCTAGATTGCCCACAAAGGACGACTTTTTCCAGTCACACACGGAGGGGTTCTGGGACTAGAATCTTCCTATACTCTTCACCCTTCCTCTCTGAGCATTCCCTGATGCAGGAGCTGGACAGCAGCCAGGCAGTGAGAATTAAGCCAGGGGACAGTTTCCCGGGGTGACACTGGTCTTGCAGTTAAAAGAATCTTCACAGGTGCCAGGGCATGTTGCTTTAAAGGCCAGCAGAATGTTTGCACAGGGATGCCAGGGCCCCCAGGCAGCAGTGAAGGGCCTTTCCCATCTCAGCAAGAGAAAACAGCTCAGAACAGGGAGAGGTGAGATGAGAACCTTCAGATTTGTCTTTTTAGAGGAGAGAAACCCCTTCCTGCAGACCTTGATCCTTGTGTTTGACTCCCAGGAGTTTCAGCAGAGATCAGAACTGGGCTTCTCCTAAAACTTCTGGGTTAGTCTTAACTCCAAGATCGCAAGTGCACTGGGGGCTTTCAGCTCCCTACAGAGATAGAGAAGTTACCATTTATGTTTACCCAGCACCTTTCCAGTTCCTGGTCCCTCTGCCCCCTCCACATGGGCCCCACCCATTTTCCAAACCCCAGGCTCCCAAACCAGAAGCTAGGGCCCTCAAGCAATGGGCACCAACCCAAACTGACCTTCTTTTCCTGTCCTTTCCAAGTCCAGCCTCTTGTTGGTCTGTCAGATCAGTATGGGCAGAAGTACCCCTGGCAACTAATGGACATTAATGTGTGACCATCATCATGACATGTACCTCCTAACAGGCCTCTCAGAGTCCGAGCCATAAGAGAAGTATCTGCATCAACACAGACCACACCAGAGGGAATCGAGACATTGCCAGGTAGAGAGGGCCCTAAGTAGCATGGCATACCTGGTTCTGGGCAGGGAGGAACACATGGAGTCTTACCCGCCATGCTATAGCAACAGAGAGACCCAGGCCCATCATTCTGGTCTCGCAACAGAGCCAGCAGCCATGCCGAAGGTTTACAGAATTATGTGCAGATGGCAAATTGAAAGTAGTGTCGTGCTTGTAACATGAAATCCCTTCAGAGAAAAGCTCTGCTGGGGAAGTTTCTGGAACAGATAACTATTCTGAGTGCAAGGGATGGGGTTTCTTTGTTCATGCCCTCCCCTTCAAGACAGCAAAGAGAGAGAGAGAGAAAAAAGGAGACCATGGTGGATAAGACTCGTGACTTTCTCTTCTGTTCTGTTATTCATTTCCTCTGATTTTTATCTAATCTCTCTCTGATTGTCCTGGTGAAACTTAATAGACAAAGTGAATTTTTATTACATCATCAATATAATCGCCAGCTAATCAACAGACACAGGGCCCACCGCAAGCCCTATAGCTCCTCATCTGGTTCATAAATAGAAGGAGCAATCACTGACAAGCCCAGCTCCTCTACCTCCTCCCGAGATGGCCCTCTTTCTGCTGCACCACGTGGCCAGATTATGCCAGGGTATTCTGGCTTTCCCTGGATCCCCCTCCCACCCAGTGGGCTATATTGTTGACCATTGGTAAAATCTTCTCAAGACTTGTGCTTAGAACACCAAAAATGCCTACTGTAAGAGTGATTTCAATTATACTTTTCAGTGAATTGGGGAATAGGACATGTCATAAAATATTAGATAATCCTCTGAGTTGCAGAACGTAGCACAATCTGCATCAGATGCCACATTAAGTCCTGTGTTCACTGTACACATACAGCCTATACACAAAAGTCTTCTTGTCACTTAAAGTCACACCATCTTACACACTGGGTCATATATGTCCTTATGTATTTTTCATGCTATTATATACCTTCTGCTTATATAGCATTTTACCACACTGAACGCTTTCCTGCATCTCGCTCCATCCTAGCTCTGTTGTAGCCAGGTCCAATTGTACCTATTTTGTAAAGAAAAATGAAAAATGATTGGTGAAGGAAAATTACAGCCTGGTAAAATGTTGCCAGAATGAACAGGGCAGCTTGGGCTTGGGATGCTTCCTGGTGAGGCAGGATTGGGGGCCTGGGCAAACCAGGGGAAGAGGCTGGACCAGCGGGCAGACTTCTGGGGCTTAGCCTACATGGCAGCTCCTGGCGGTAGAGCACCCACCATACACTAAGATCTCCCTGACAAAGCTGCTCTGTGTTAAATGTGAAAGCACGTGTACCCTTTTCCAAGGATCTCAGGTTGAAAAAGCTCCTTCTGGAACATAACTGTGATCTCCCTGCCTTCCATCATACTCCACACTACTGTGCTGTGGTGTGTGTTTTTGGGGAACTAGCGCACATCATACAGGGTCAGATCCTGTAAATAAGTTAAGTGATGAGGCTCGTGAGCATGTTTTGGTAGCTGCTACCCCAGTTAACTGGGTGCAGGTGGTCGGAACCATCTCCGAATGACCATCTTTTATAAGAGTTGCCCCTCTGATTCTATCCAGAGGGTCAGTGCACAGCCGGTTGTCTCAGGGATTTATGTGATCACCCTTCTGGTCAGGCTGCACAACTATGGGGGTCTTTGGCCTCGGGGGGCCTCTGGGAGTGTAAGACCCTAGTCCTCTCTCCACCTACTCCAGAACTCAGTTTCTCCTCCCTCACATCACTACATTGAACCTGCTCAGCTCACCTTTTAGGTTAAGACAGGCACACATTGTGAGAACAGTTAACTGTCTCAGCTCATCCATCCAAATTACAGGTCAGAGTCCCCACCAGAACACCAAATGGTTCTGGCTGTCCTTCTCAGGGCACAAAATAACAGAGGGAGCACTGAGAGTCGCAGGTAGACAGGAAATATGATTGATAATGAACCTACTATGTGGCACACACAGCCTCTTCCCTACATTATCTCAGCAAATTCTCCTGACAAAGAGGCAGAAATGTCACTGCGTCCCTTTGACTGTGAAGAAAATGAGATCTCTGACAACAGCGACGCGACCTAGCTTCACACACCCAGTTTTTCTGTGTCCTCAAGCTACCACATCTCCTCTTACAGACTCGGAGGTCATCGCCATCACCCACATCTGCAGGTGAGCGAATGGGAGCCCTGCAGTGTATCAGCTAGTGCTTTCTCATGTCCATCCCTGCCATCTCGTGTGAAGGATCTGAAGATGCAGGCACACAGAGAAAGATTAGTGCACATTTCTGGGTGCATAGAGATAGCACACAGAGACACAGTTGCCTGTGGATACACCGTACGCAGTGGCACACAATCATACAGGTTAATTCATACACACATACATACACACACATACACACACATACACAGACACACACACACACGCCACCCATATAGAAACCTTCATTCAAATATCCAAAGATATGCACATGTGCATGGTCACACACATCTAGAGACACTCTGACAGACACACTGACACTTGAAAGAAACACATATAGAGATATACACACACACATTAAACTGTGTCTAATGACAAAGCTTAATTAATCAAAAGCACAAATGTGTGTGTGTGTGTGTGTGTGTGTGCGCGCACAATTGAATGACCTAACTTGTTAGGTGTAACAAAATCAGCTGTTTTGTAGACGTGTTGAAAATGGCATAGTATATAATCAAAACAGGCATGGGAGGGGGACCTCAGTTTCCTTCTAGATGAGGCTACAGGCCAAAGGCTCTCCCTGTGTAGCCCAGGAGCATCCCTAAGCCTGAGACCACAACCTAATTAGAAATCAGCAAATGCCCAGAAGGCCTTTGCTGACCGTACTCCCTCTGCATCCCTCTGACTGCATCCGTCTTTAGATCTAGGGCAGATTTCTACCCATCTGCCCAATCCCAAAGGAAGGTCCTGCAGGAACTGAGGGCAGACCTCCCAAGGGCCACACAGACCTATGGGTTGACACTGAGCCGCTCTCAGCTCTGTAAAGGACGGCACTCTAGCAGAAGTAGTGGCAGTTGAGAAGATAGGACAAGTGGATCCCCAGACATTAGAGACTGCCACCTGCTGTGGCTCAGAGATAGAGAGTTGACCCTTTGCTCAACCAAGCTGCTGTGACACCTTCAGTCTGTAGGACTCCTGCTATTCTATAGGGACATACTTGGTAGATAAAGTGACTCCATTAAGCTTTAGTAAGAGAATATTCACTGGGTTGTTTACACAGTGGTGAAGGTACTTATCTGGAAATACAACTGGTTTAGTTTAGTTTTCTTTAAATAAATAAATACCTGAGGATCTTGGATGAGTCAACCTGGGTCTCTCCATCTGTTGGCTTCCCAGGCAGTGGACAACCCACTTTAATGGCACATCCTTGAGCCCTTTGTTGGACCTGATATGCTATTGCTTGTTGCTGGGACATTGCACATGTGCCATTCTTCTGCACAGACATACTCTGCAGGGGCTGCAAGAGTGAAGTGTGGTGGGCGGCACCTCTGCACTAGGCTGCAGTACACTGTGACATGTCTTCTGGGATATCCTGTGTGGATTCATGTTGTAATAACCTCAGGTTTTTCACAAACTCTAGAGTACACACCACATACCCTGGACCAATGTGAAGAAGAGATGCGTTTTCTGTGCTGACTCTGAGAAGAGAAAACAACACACAGAACTCTCACTGTTCTCCAAGAAGGCAAAATTCCCCCCTCCTGGAAAAGCCCCATCCTCCCTCTCTTAGATCTAGAATTATTCACACCTTATGCCAAGACCACCCCAGTATCCAGCCTGAGAATCTTGGGCAGAGATCCAAGATCTGGAACCCTTCACTGTGGCTGCAGTAAGAAATGAGATTGTGTGTGTGTGTGTGTGTGTGTACATGCACACACACAAATGCCTACATGGAGTGTGTAGCGTGTGTGTGTGTGTAACAATGCAAGCCTCCTCCATATATGTACATGCCAGTCTCAGCCTGTGAGACCAGGCAAGGAGATGTGTGGACATGTGCGCTCATACGTGCTGAGTTTATGCAGGCGTGTGTGGGCTGTGACGGCTCAGCTGAGCCAAATTTTAGTGACAGATTGTGTGTATGTCTATGACTACAGTTTCTACGAAGTGCATGGAAAAAACAGAAAAGATGAGTCCAACACCCTGGGTGGGCACTCCTGCAGCTCTGAAAATGTGTGTGAACATGGGTGTCCCTGGACGGAGCATGGGAAGGGGGGGCTACTGAGAAGAAGGGCAGTGGAAAGAGTTAGAAAGTCTCCTCCAGACAGAGAGACCTTACCACTATCCTGAATGCCCAGGTAGCCTGTGTGTGTGTGTGTGTGTGTGTGTGTGTGAGAGAGAGAGAGAGAGAGAGNNNGAGAGAGAGAGAGAGAGAGAGAGAGAGAGAGAGAGAGACACAGAGAGACAGAGACAGAGAGACAGAGAAAGACAGAGAGAGAAATTGAGAGACAGAAGGGTAGTTACAACGAGGAGAGAGTCCCCCACCCCCTCCCCTCTATCTGGGTTGGAACAGATGGCCCTCAGACCAGATTAGGGATGCCAGAGGCTGTGCTTGGAACCAGTATATCCCAAGAGGACAATGCCGAGGAGGCCAGGGTAGAGCCAAGAGAATACCCTCACACCAAATGCATGTCCACTTTGTTCACAGGACAGCTCTTACACAGATACAACACCCAAGTCAAGCTGCAGGTGCCCCTCTGCTTCTCGCCTAAGTCCCTGGAGGCTGACTCCAACTGATGGGAACCAACAAATATCTAGCTGCAGACCGCCTCTGGGGCAAGCATGAACTCACTGCTCCCTGGGGTGCTACCTTCCCATAACTCTTGGAATCTCAAACACAGATTGGTGGCTACAACACGCACTCATTTAGAGACCTGACCATTCTAGCCCTTGGGGTATGCCCCTCTCCTCACTTCTAGGCTTTCCAGAAGGCTCCGCAGGTAAGTGGAGCTTAATGAACTCCTACAGCTGGAAGGATCCTTCCTCCCCAACATCCCTAGGAGCCTGCAACACAATTTCCTAGGAATTTGGCAGAAATGAAGGCCTTGACCTCCACGCCCAACCTCTCAATTTCCTGCATATGGGGATAGAGATCTGCTGTTGGCTAACAACCCCAAGGGACATCCTGTCACTCGATCCATGGAGCTGTGGCTCATCTCCTAGGCTAAGTTGTCAGAATGCTGTGGCTTTTCTCCTGGTTGGAGCACTCCCAACATCACCCAATTCCACTTACTTTCCCAGGGATACAACCTGCCACATCTCCACCTTCCTGTGCACCAGAACTCATTCCTTAGGTCACTGCCACAGCCGTACATCATAGGGACATTGTCGGCTTGCTGTAGAATAGAGTCATGCTCTTATACACAAATACACACACATGCTTACACATGCACCACTGTACTCTGAGATAAAGCATTCAGTTTAATTTCTTGATTTGCAGGGTCAAGCCATGTGCCCCAGTCTGGTGGAGTCCCCGCTCTGCTCTACACCCAGCAGGGCTTCCCAGAGCTTCCTAGACCAGATGGCAGGGGGAAGAGGGTTGAGGTGTAACAAGTCAAGCAACATTTACAGTGTCCAAGCCCAGCTGCTGCTGTAGGAACAACTTGTGTGACTGCTTGAGACAGCCTCAGTTTCCCTCTCTAGCCGGTGGGAAATCCATACCGCCTAAAGAAATGTGTTATGAGCAAGAAGTGCTGTAATCCAGGTAGCACACCTGGCATAGTGCCTGGGACACACCGAGCCTGCATCAGTGTAGCTGCAGGACAAATGAAAAAGAGAGGACAATCAAGAGAGCTCTCAGCCAGGCACCCTTGGCCTCACTGCTTGTTCTCCCCTCACCGGGTCCTTCCTGGGACATTAACTGTTCCCTAGCCTGATTCACTCTCTTCCGTTCCTTTCCCCTCAAACCAAAATTAGCTGCTTTGAATAAGGTGCCGAGTCTCCTCCCAGAAGCCTCTCATTACTGCAGCCTATACAACCTCTTTGAGTCCCCAGAGTCTGAATCTTACAGCCGGAGGCCTCACACCCCTTGCACAGCCCAGCCCAGGCAGGCTCCACCGTGCATGCAGACCAAGTCTGCCTGAGCCTGGAAACTTTCCACAAGCCAGCACTTTGGCACCAGGAACCCAACAGAGCTCCCCTAGGCCCTAGCTAGGCCTGTCTCGTGTGGCAGCTCCTTTGATGATCTGGAAAGTATTAAGTTGATCTGCATGCCATCCTCTGTTGTGAACAGTGCGTGTCGCAGAAAGAGTAAAGGACATGAGGTGGCTGGAGGAAGAGTACGAGACCAGTGTTCATAATTTCCCAAAAGATGACCACAAGTGAATGTCTGCTGACATTTTTAGCCTGTCCAGGGCAAAAGCCTCCTCCAGCTTGGGGCGGCATCTTGCTTACCTGCAGCATCTTCAGCCTGTATTATACACTTTTGGGGAAGTAGATAGACTAGCAGCAACTCCTGTCTGGAAGGCTCAGGATTTCTGGTGAGTGACACTCAGAAAATGAGACCTCCCCCAAGCCTTGTTAACACTGCCTGCCCCTCTGCGCTGGGATACCCTGAGGACTCTCCCAAGTCTTCTTTGTGGAAGACAAAAGTGAAGAAGGTAGCAAAGTGAGTCAGGTTCCTGGGCTGGGGAACTTGGGGACACTTTGAGTCCATCAGCAGCTTCTCTGGGTCCTGACAGTTTCACCTGGAAACAGAATGTGGGATCCCAGAGGACCCCTCACTCTCTAACCCTGCCAGGTAAGGTTCCTTGCTGGCTTAGAGTCCAGGATGCAGCCATTCAGAACCCTGAAAGATGCAGATGGGGGTTGACCATGGGCAGGTCTAGACTGGCTTGGGACCACAGTCAAACTTGGAACAGGTGGAAAGGCTGAGTCAAAACAGGGACTGTGATCAGTGATTGACTGGAAAGGAAATAATCCTGATACTGAGTCCATAGGAGAACCAGGATCCAGCACTCTAGAGGCAGCCGTGGGGCACTGCATGAAGTCCAAAGTAGCTCACAGTTGAGAGCTACAGGATGACCTTATACAATGCTAGTTATTCTACAAGTGCTGAGCTTCTCCTAACCTGTAAGCCAGGAATAACACCGACTCTGTGAGTTATTTGGCAATTAAATGAGAATATGTAGAAACATCTAGAACACTCTTGCATAATGGTAATAATCATAGCAATAATAATAAGAGAAAAACTGTTAGCATGTATTTATCAGTTGACATTACTGGCACAATGCAGGCATTCCAAAACATTCTCTCATTTAATACTTCCTGTTTTTCCTAGGGGAAGTTTCCATTTCTGTTTTATAGGCAGGGAGACAGAGACATGGAGAGTTTGAGCAACTTCTCAGGGTACAGCCAAGATGTGAAGCTGGGCTTTGGAGAGTCATGGGCTGGGTAAAGAGTGCTGGCGCCTGGTGTGGTTAAGTCCCTTCATGGATGGAGGGAGGAGTCTTCTAAGCTGGGCTTCAGTCTCCATGCTTGTGACGCTGTGATGCAAGAGCAGAGCAGTGGGCTCCTGGAGTTCAGTGGAGGCACAGTAAGCACTCAATAATGAGTGTTTATTTATTGCTTCTGTTTACAGCTCTATTCCCAAAGTGAATTGTTTGTTTAAGCAAGGAGCATTTACCTTTATTACAGTCATTGGTAAATAAAATTATATTTGCATTTCCACAAATATGAATGAGTTTAATTAGTGCAGTTCGTACACAGGAGCCAGTCCAGGAATCACATTCAGAAGCTCGCACTTCTACCCTAGGCAAGAAGCCTTCTCAGAAGAGCACCATCAGGATTAGCCCATTCGTTCATTCCTTCACAACTATTGATCACCCACCTCACGCCAGGCATGGCTCTAGCTACTGGAGAAGCAGCAATGACCAAGGAAGATGGGTCCCTGGCTCCCACACACCTACACTAGCATAAGGAAAGGCAGATAATAAATTAAGAATAAAAATAAAACACCTGTTCATAAGTGCAGAGCTGAGAACTAAAATCTACAGATGAGGCGCAGAATGTTCTGGGTGAAGGAGAGATCAAGACCAGCCTAAGAAGAAAAGCACTGCATGCAGGTGAACAGAAGATGCAAAGGCCCTGAAGTAGTAACAGTCTTCAGGGACAGTTCCTGGGACAGAGAAGGACCAGGGTGACAGGGGTGTCATGAGGTGGTGAGGAGCCGGAGGTAGGAGATGGCGGACAAAGTCAGGCTGTGATAGGCCTGGTGGGTTGAGGGAGCTTTAGTCATGAACTGTAGTCTACCAATAAAAAGCATGTTCTAAACATGCCCCAGATATCACCCCAGCTGCTGTATGGAGCCAGAAGACAACATAGTCCTGAGCAGCCATAGAGCAATGTTGGAGCTGAGATGAGCGTGGGCAAAGAGTGTTGAAGGCATACCTCGGTCAAGATGTGTTGTGAAAGTGGCGGTCCTGATGAAATGGAGGGGGCAAGGACAATCTGATCTGCTGCTCAGTGGCAAATGCTGTTTAAAGAATGAATGTATGGAGGAATGGTCAAAATCCTGCTTTGGTGGTGCTGAGATGGGGAATCCTGTGGCAAACATAAGTGGAGGCTGGGGTAGGCAGTGAATTCAAAACCCTGAGCACAGGGTAAAGACAGGCAAGATACCATGGTTTTAAAGTCATTTAAAACTGAACAAGTTAGATGAGACTTCATCGCTGCAATTGTTATTCTTACTTGGTATGCACTGAATGTCTGTTAGGTCACAGGCTGTGCAGTGTGCACTAGGAAGTCACACACATGAATGCTGCTGGGGCCTGATTGCCCCACCTCCTGGCAAAGCCCTCCTTGCAGGTGACCCTTGGTCATTAGCAAAGTCTGAACACACCATTGCGTCCTTGCAATGCTCCCCCTAAATCTCTCATTCTGTAGCTTCATCCACACCAACTTTTTCTGGGCCTCTGCTGCTGCCCTCTCTTGGGGTGCCAGCTTCCCATAATGCCAGGGCTGAGTTCCACCCAGGAGGTAAATCTACTGTCCAGGGGTGAGTCAGCTGATTCCCAGTGGAGATGTAGGTCGCTCAGCTCCTGCCTCCCTTCCTGCTGCTTTGGCTACAGTCTTCCACCCTTCCTGTCCAGCGACCCATGTCATTGTCGCCCACATCCCCATGCCCCACCTTTGATGGCCCCTTGGAGCCTGGTCTTAACATAATGTTTGCCTTGTGAACTTCTGTTTGACCCCAGAGCCTCAGCCAAATGTCTAAAGAGAACTGCTGGCTCTTTCTCTCTTAGCATAAAAGGAAAACAATACTAATAAAATCGGTGTGACCAGCGAGAATCTGACAGGTTATATACATGTTAAAAATGCATCTGCCAGAGGCAATGTGTGGCCACAGGCTTTCAGGACTCTGCCAGCCATTTAGATCCTGCTGACTGCAGGCAAATGAGAATCCCCACCATGGACTGTACCCCAAACTGCTCTTCCCAGACATGGAATCTAAAGCATCCCTCAGACCACCCTCAGGGATACCTAGATAAGAACCCAGTGTCAAAAGGTGGTCTTCAGAAAGCCAGGTCCTGGGAAGGAAGAACCTCGGCATGGCGAGGGTGACTCCCGTTGACTCAGATACACTCTCATTTATTGTTTGCATGTAAACATCCCACCCTGTGATTCCCACAAGACCACACGTGCTCTGTTAAGATTTGAGATAGCCTCCAGGACCTGAACAGCCCTATAGCCAGCACATATAACTGTTTATATTTGTTTAAATCAAACTTACTTGTATGCAATTAAAAATCCAGTCCCCTCTGCATCTTGCTGGCCATCTTTGCAGTGTCGGAGGGCCCAAAGTGTCTAAGAAGGTCTTGTACTTCCTAAGAAGCTGAGGCTCTATAAATCCACTGGTGAGCTGAAGGCCTGAGTGGAAGGTGCACTCAATGCCACCTCTCCTAGCCAGCAACATGACTCTGGAGAGAGTCGTGGCGTTGGCTCAGGACTGTGGACTGACTGGGAGTGCAACATACCACCAGTCCTGTGCCTGAGAAAAGAACAACATGCAAAGGGTAGTTTGTGCATGTTGTCTTTATTGTATACATTTGTGTGTTATATGCACTTGTTTGTGTACAGGCACACCACACATGAGTACACAGAGCCAGAGGTCAATGTCGAGTGTTATTCCTCCATCACTGTTCACTGAGCCTGGAGTTCACCAGTTTAGCTATACTAATAGTCAGCAAGCCCCCAGGGGTTCCTCCTGTTTCTGTTTCCAGGCACACTCTTGGATGTTCCTGGCTTTTGTGAAGGTTCTGGGATCTAATTCACATCCTTATGCTTGTATAACTGACTGAGTCATCTCCCCAGCCACCTCGAAGGACAATTGCCACTGACCGTGTTTGGCCTTTGCACTACTATATAGTAGAGATATGCTAAGTGGAACGTGTAATGCCTGAGATGCACAGCATTGCCTTCGTGATGCAGAACTGTTCTAAGACGGAGGAGAGGGGAGGGGTGCTGTGCCTGCACAGACTGATGAGTGCACAGAGAAACCAGCATGCAGGGACCTCCAGGAGGTATGCTGTGCATGCATGTGCTTAGGCTGCTCTGCACGCACATCTTTAAGAAGCAGACTTTGCCCTCTATCTCAAACCTCCTATCTCCAGTTTTATGAACCCAGAATCCAGAATCCAACCAACTGGGTTCAAATGTTCACCCTCCCACTCTCTAGCTGTGTGACTTGAGGTAAGGGCTCAACATCTCTGTGCCTTGGCTTCCTCTTTATAAAGTGAAGATAACGATGGAGCCGCAGGCCAGGTTATTAAGAACATTACATGAGACAATACGTACAAAGCTCTCAGCCACGCCGAGCTATTAATAAACGTGAGCTGTTAGCATAGTCTCCAAGAGTGTTTGCTGCACCAGGGCAGCTTTGACGAGCAGGAGGGAGAGGCAAGCATGGAGAGCAGATATAAGACACAGAGATGGCTTTAGTGAGGACCTTATCGGGCAGGTACACATGTGACCCTGGGCGGGGAGCCTGGGGCAGAGACCATCATCAGGACATGAGATCAAGGTAGTGCCATGAAGGAACTCAGCCACAGCATCCAATTGACCCTGCCCAAGCAGGGAGAAAAGACCGTGTGTGTAACTGTTCCTTGTGTCAAAATTGCTTTCCATGTTAACAAAACACTAAATTCCTGCTACCCTACACTGTGCCCTTGAGGATCTAACCCCCTGCCCCCCGGGAAATGAGAGTAACCCCCAAAGCAACAATTAGAATGCAAAGATCCGGGTCAGCAATATAACTCAGCAGGTGAAACACTTGACCCACAAGCCTGATAGCCTGAGCCATATAAAAATTGAGGGAGAGAAGCAGCTCCACAGAGGGGTCTTCTGACCTTCACATTTGAACCATGAAACACATGCACCCCAGACACATCATACACAATAACGGCAATAATAGTAATAATTTGGAAGAAAGAAAAAAGAAAGGAAGGGACGGANAGGAGGGAGGGAGGAAGGAAGGGAGGGAGGAAGGGCGGTGTTCCTGGGGAAACGAAACTCTTATCTGAGGTAGCCATCAGAATACGAAGAAGCATTTGTATTCTGGCCATCTTCTGACCTCCCTACTCACAGCCTGTGCTGAGCAAGGTGTCCTGAATGTAGAGATCATACAGAATAGCATTTAAAATGGGTCTAAAGGATGCATGAATCTGTTTGGCTTTATGGTAGTCTTTTGTTTCATCTTATTTTTATTTTTTGGTTTTTCTGAGACAGGTTTTCATTCTGTAACCCAAAGTGGCATGAAACACAATATGTCATCCAGAATGATCTCAAATGTGTGGCAATCACCCTGCCTCATCCCCTAGAGTGTGAGGATCATAGGCATGTACCACATCACTCGATTCTAGGACTAATGATATTTTACAAATAGCAAAATGGAGACTAGTGTGGTTGGACTACTTGTCCAGGACTATACAGCTAGTAACGCCTACAGCCATCCCAAGCATGAAAAGATAGAACCTAAGAAGACATTCATTCTTATGCAAATGCTCAGTGGCTAGCCTCTGAGGGGAACCTCGGCAACCTGACAAACCCTTCCACCTAAGGAGGTCTAGTTGACCTCAGAAGGTCCCACTCAACCTGCTAGAGGCTGCCTGTGTTTCCAGATGTGACCAGCAGAGGGCACCAGGACTACTGTGCAGCTGGGTCAGAGACTTGACCACCTAAATTTCCACAAGTCCCCTGCAAATCTCTGACTCTTGCCTAGTGTTCATGAGGCTCTGAACTCTATACCCAGTTCTGGAAAAGAAAAAAATTCTCCAAGAAAAAATCTTATGTCTGGCGTGACAAAATAGCTGTGCTTACTGTGGGTGGCACTCTGAAAAGGAAGAGGGCAGTGCCTACCTGTGTGACATCTCTAGGGGGTTGTTGCGGACCCCTAGGACTCCAGTGGAATAGTATATGACCTTCCTGCAGTCTTTCCGCTGCAAGTTGGGTGGACAGAGCAATCACGAACAATCCCCCAGAAGCCATAGTCCCCAAGCCCCCACATACAGATGGGTGTGTCTTTTGACAGAGTTCCCTCGGGGACCCCATCCCTTGAATAAAAGGCACAATTCCATTGAAGAAGATCAGACCTTCACTAACCCAAGGTGAAACTATCCAGACTCCAAAATATTTGGCCTGAATTTGGTTTTTCCTCTTGTGATCCTGAAAACCTGCATTTTTTTTTCAGGTTGGGTGGTGACAGTTTGGAGATTTAAAATGACAGTAATAATATGATAATGATAAATGAGAAGGAGACTGGGGAGTTAGAAGGTAGATGAGAGGGGTTCCAGAAGGGTGTCGGGAGCCAAGACTAAAGTTGGAGGGTAAGGAATATTATCAATACCTGTGGAGGGACAGGCCAATGATGGCTCAGCATTCTGTGTAGCCCCACCAGGTTCCGTCCATGCTCGGCATCCTGTGTGGCTCCATGAGGTTCCATCCGTGCTCGGCATTCTGTGTGGCCCCATCAGGTTCCCTCCGTGCTCAGCGTCCTGTGTGGCCCCACCAGGTTCTGTCCATGCTCGGCATTCTGTGTGGCCCCATCAGGTTCCATACGTGCACAGCATCCTGTGTGGCCCCATCAGGTTCCATCAATCCTCAGCATTCTGTGTGGGGATCTTGTGAAAGCAGTTGTCGTGCACCCAGTCAGGGTGCATTGCCTGCTCTCTTTCTCTGGCAAAACGTGGTACCTGTTGGTGGTGAGGGTCACCTGCATCCCTCCCAGGCTTTGTGTACAAGAATATATACGACGTCACAGTCAGCCCCTTGCCTTTGTGACTTTATGGAGAAGAGGTGACTGCCATTGCCATGGATAAGACGGACCAGCAACAGACAGTGCCAAGACTTGCCTAGGTGGGTCAGGGCCAGGCTTTCTTTCTGTCTCTACAATCACTTACAATGCCATATCTAGAGAGCAACAACCTCCCAACACCGCCCCTCTGTCTGTGTGCAATGCAAACCCACAGGCTCTGCCTGCCCCACTTCACATGGGTGTTGTGTTGCTTACATTAGACAAAAACGTGGAGAAAGGCACACACAGCACAGGTGCCCCTGGCAGACCTGTAGCTGGAGACACGTACTTAGCCCAGAACAGGGAAAATGGCTGCGGCTCTGTCAGCTGCCTTTGGGAGCGTTGGCAAGGACAGGAAAGCACAAAGCCGGGCTTTAGGGAAGAAAGAGTTCCCGTTTGTCCAGATTCAACCCATCCTTATGTCTGTCCTCAGAGATCCCCAGAGACTACGGGCCTCTCCACACCACACCAGCCTATACACTACCCAGTTTTCCCTGGGGAAGCCTGTTTGCCACTCTGCCCCTCCCAACACCCCTCCAGGGAACATTCTCCCACCTCCCCCATTGCCACAAACAGCTGCGATTCAGAGAGTTATTTCCAAGGAAACCAAAAAAAATCCCAGCATCAGGGTAAATTTCAACCGCAAAGCAATGGCTCCAGAGGCATAAGCTCCAGGATGCAGCTCTGGGCTCGATCCTCAAGGGACAGATGCAAGCAGGACCTAAGCCCAGGGGTAAGAACAGGGAAGGGCTCTGGATGATTCCCCTGATTCCCCAAAGTGGAAATTAAAGTTCTTGATCATATTTATTGTTCAGTCACAGGGCCCTTGCAACTACAGGAACAGAAAGGGGTGTGGCAAAGTCAGCAGGAACATTTTTACCATGGGGTGATCCTGCGCATGGCCAGTCTGGATACTGCATGACAGCATGGCTTCTGCGATTACCCTTCTCCTGGGAGCTGTCCNGTACAAAGGGCTGATTCCCATTGCACACTCTGGACCTGGTTGCTTGCCCTTTCCCTGGAGTTTACAGTGCATAATTCTGCTCTCAAATAACACCCATGTATATATTATCTCTGGGTGGCCTCACCTACACACACGGTAGTGTACACCATACCAGGTGATGGGGCCTGTTCCTCACATCCGAACCCTCTCTGTGCATAAATATGACAAGTTGGTTGCAAACCAGACCCAGGACCTCACTTTGTAGGTTTGCCAGCTGAGCTGGAAGTCTGTCCTTGCAGCCCCTGGGGCAGACAGGAAAGACAGACTTCCAAATCTATTCCAGGTGGTTGTGTCAGGCTTATTTTAATTCTGAATTGACTGACAAGGAAAACAGCAAACAGATGCAAGAAAGCCCAACAGGCATGTCTTCTCTCCTTCCTTTATTAATATCAGGAGGCTGCTTCTGCCTGCCCCACATTCCTCAGGGAGGTTACTCGAATTCCAGAACCATCCCTTTAGAGGCTTCCACTTTGGTCTACCTCATGGGAGGGTCTGAGTACAAGAAAGCTGGCTACCCCCTCCCAGGTCACAGGCGAACGCAGCATCCCCAGGATACCGTGTAAACAGCTCAAGCACCTTGAGTCCCTTGAAGCCAGATAGTGCTGCACAGTCCCACGCCTGCCAGGCTGAAGCCTTGGCATTGTAAACACCCAGCTTCTCGGCCTTGTGAGGTGCATCACTGTTCTCAAAGGCTGTAAACTGTCTGCCACATAGGGCAGACTGGGTAGTGGCTCACATGCAGTTCTCTGCCTACCCTTCCCTCTCTTCTCCTCTGGCCCTGGAGATATATTTCACATCCTTTAAGTGATCTGTTTATTCTATGTGTTGGAATATAGTTATCTGAATATTAATTACGGCGGCTTTAGCGAAGTTCAATGGTTGAATGCAGGAAGGGAGAATTCCTCCTTCACTTTCAACCACCTGCTTTGATTTCTCTGTTTATCTGCTTGACTGAGCTGAAATCAGTTTCTGTAAGTGAAAGTCGACTGCTGGAGGCAGATGTTAATACTCAGAAATAGTTTACAGGATGCTATTAGCGTAACTAGCAAGAGGCTAACAAACAGAGGTGGGAGGGGCTTGTGTTGGGATGGTGACAGGGACCAAGCAGTGGCAGCTATCACTTGAGCCCTTCCGAGAGGAAGAAGGGAACAGCCTGAGTGCTGGGCACCTTCTGTAGGAGCCGTCCCTGTGCTTCCCATCCCAGCACCCTTGGTATACAGCCGGCTGGGGCTGATGATTAATGACGGCAAGGACTGTAACCAAATTGTAGTGCCATTAGCACCAAGTCACGACTGACAACTAGATACATCATCTCTGAGGTTTCTATCCAGCTAACTAATTTAACTATGTGGATACGGGAAATGTCGCACTGATGCCATAAGGCAAATATTGCCAATATCCTGGAACTGCTCAAGAGCACAGAAGAGGTGAGGATTCCATTTGGGTCAGAGAGGTGAGGATTCCATTTGGGTCCAGTGGTCAGGGTCAGACACGTGTTCTCCGGAATAATTCTACATATACCCTCAACAAGCCAGGACCCAATAAAAGTCAGTTCCTGGTTATGGACCCTCTCATGTAGATGACAGGTCTCCTTTAGGGCCAAGAAGGACAGTTGGGATCGATGCTTTATCCCCACTCTCTCCAGGAGAGGGACTTGCCAGCAGCGAAAGGATGAGATACAGGTGTGCCTGGCTCCTCACAAAGCTGCACCAAAAATAGTGGCTGCAAATTGTTATTATCTTCTTTTTGTCATCTCTTTTCTTACAATGGGTTCTGTCTGAAATGTGCTGTGTTTGCTCATCAGAAGAGCCTTGCAAGGGATCCTTTTAGAACGGGCATATCCTTCTGCTGTGTGAATAGTTGCCCTTTAATTCATTTGGTTTATGAGGGGAGGGGTCCCCACAGGGCTATGTTTTTTTTAAAACCCATACTGTATTATCCGGTGATTTGTTCTCCAAGTAAGCCAGTCCTCTACTCAGCTCCTCTATTATCTGACTACTGGGGAGACCCCAACTTGAGGTGCCTAAGGGATGAAGATGCTGACTCCATGGCTGAAGCCCTCAATTCCCAAACTTCTCAGATGCCTTGCTGGGTAGCCTCTGTATGGATCAGCAAATCTGGTCCTTTATCTGGGGTAACCAACTCCCGTCCTGGGAACTGAGGACGAGTCCCTGGGATAACGTCTGGAAGCAGACATTTAGGAAAACTCAAGGCAAGCCAATGGTGGAAAAGAGATGATCCTACGTTGGTTCCTGCATAAGCAAACAAGTAGCTCACTGTGAATGCAGCCCTGCACCTGGCAGAAGCGACAGGACGTGGCATCTGGACCCACACAGGCAGCTTGCTGGAAAGCTTTCCTTCGAGAAGGATCCACCCACACCAGTAAACTCAGAAGACGGGAATGGCAACAACCCAGATCATTCTGGGAAATTTAACTTCCATGAGTAATGTCCAGATAACAAAGAGGGGAAGAAAGACCTTGGCTCTGAGCAGTTCTGGGCCCTCTTGCCAGAGCAGGCACTAAACCATACTGAGTTTGGGAGTAGCCTGGGCTATAATAAATTCTATCTTGAAACAAAAGAGTCTGATTTACAATCAAAATTCAGGCAGAAATAGTGGGTACAGTCTCCCCAAAAGATAACACAGATCCCTCTGTACATTATTCCACGAATCCTGGGCAGGGGTCACAGACGTGGTCAAGAGGCTGTCCCTGACTTCAAAATACCAAACACAAAGGTGCAGTTTCCAACAGGACCCACATCTAAAGGTGGGCACCCTTCGATCTTAGCCTTGATGAATGGATATGATTATGAAACACAGAGATCAACAGAAGCACGCTACACAAGAAGAGAGGTCAGGTGATGATTAAAAAGGTGCTGAGAGACAATGTAGGGATTCCTCGGGCTAGCATGAAGGGCTAGCACGGCAAGGGAAACACCAGCACAGGCCTTCAAGCTGACGTCACACAACTCCAGGCTGTTTAGCTGGCTGTTGACAATGAGCGAGGGGAGGGGAGGGAGGTAAGGGGTATTGCCAGCAAAGGACCCCACCTGAGATTTCCAAGAAACAACCAACCCTACAAAGGAGCTAGGGAGGGGCCTGTCCTGACTGGAGGCTTGGCTCCTTTCACACACAGCTAAACCCACATGGAATGGCTTATTCACCCTTGGTTCAGGGGATCCCTGTATCCACGAATGAAGCCCTCTACACGCAAACTTCTCACCTCCAAAGGCTTCATGTTCCCACCCAGTGCATTCTGAGTCCTCTACTTTCTTAAGGGTTTTGCTTAAGACAAACTGTTCTTATTAAATAAATAATTGATTCCCTTCCCCATTTTTTATTAATCAAAGGCTAATCAGAGCTGCAGATCGGCATGCGGCACCCAGTGTTAGCCATACTGACTGGATATAACTTTTACTAAAAGCAGCAAGCTGCTATTTTTGCTTTTCCCATGCAGCCTCATCAAGGGGACATGTGCAATTTTCCCTGGGAAATATTGAGAGCAGGCTGGAGTTTGGGGACCCCAAGATGGCAAACTCAGCTGCACAGCCCATGCTTACCAGGGGCCCTGAGGTTCTGGTAAAGGGGAGTTTGAGGTCCCAGCTTCTGTATTGGAGATCATCCTAATTGGAGTGGACTTGAGAAAGAAAGCTCCCAAACAGAGACCAGGATGTAGTAGAGAGGACTCTGACCTCCCAGAGCATTGCCGGGGCTCTCCCAATTCAGTATGTCACTCTGTTCTGCTGCCCCACAAACAACCCCATCCAGGTTCCTCTGCTACAGACAGGACACCATCCAAGATCTGACCCTGCCCTTACCTATTTCCCTGAATTAAAGACACAGATTACAGCATCAGCAGCCTGTTCCTTACCAGATAGGTCTTTTTAAACAATCTTGATGAGTGTTCCCTTTCTTTTTAATTTTTATTATGTTTTCTCTCTCTTTCTCTACCTTCTTCCTTCCTTCTCTTCTTCTCTATAGCCTTCCCCCTCCCTCCCTCCTTCCATCCATCATCCCTCTCTCCCCTCTCCCCTCTCCCCCTCTCTTTCTCCTCCTTTTTGAGATCAAATAAGGGGGAAATCTATTAATCCTAAACCCAGAGGATATTAGAAAAGAGGACAAAAGAACTTGTCAGGACAGAATCACATGGGCATTAACTCTGGGAAGGCCACATGGACAAAGAAAAGAAACAAAAAGTTAGACAGTAGCAATCCTGGGGTTGTGAGGGAGTCAAGTGAGACTCACAGTCCCTGGTGGGTCTGGTCCTCCAATCTCAACTTCTCTGCAGCTTCTTCTCTGCAGTGGGTGACCAGGTGGGGTTAACTGTAACTTTGCAAAGCAGCTGGGGGGGTACCCATTTCTTGCCTTGCAGCACAGGTAGAGGTGTGACTGTTTGCATCTCCTCTGAGGACACCGAAGAGGCACTGGCTCTGGCTTGGGCACTCCCATGATCAGAAGTGGCACCTAGGCGCCCAGCCCCATGGGAAGCATATTTGTGACTGCTAGCATAACATTCAGCAGGGCCACAACTGTGGTATGCCCCACCAGAGACCGTAGGCAAGTTCCTTCACTCCTCTCTGCCCCAGTTTACTCCCTGATGACATGGTATAATCATAGCAAAAAAACGTAGAGGGTTGTGTCTACAATTACACAAGGTCTTCTGTTAAGAGAACCTGAGAATGTGCTAGTCCTGCTATGAACCAATATTAGAATTATACTTTCGCTGGAAAACACTGCTGAGCCAGGAGACTGTCATGTTGCAGTTTTTGAAATAACACATGCACAAGGTAAAGGTGCCAAAGGGTATGCGAAGAAGTGTGATTTCCCCTCCTACTGTAGACTCCTTCCCACTCTTCAGAAGGCACAAATTCCCATGCATTCTCTCAGGAACCTGCCAAGCACAGATAGGTACAAAGTGAACATGCCCACCTAGCCTTTCCAGTGCAGAAGTTGGGATGCACAACTGTGTACCTTGATGTGAGGCTTTCCAGTTGGTCTTGGATCCTTCTGCATTTGTCTACACAGAGAACTACTTCATTACACTTAGCTGTCTGATGTTCTAGTGGTCACACCTACCCCAATTCTCACAGCTATCTCCCACTCTACTGATAGATTCTGGGTTCTTATTTTATCTTTTGTTTTATTCCAAGCTGCATACAGACAATGCCTCATGCACTTCATTCATAACATGCCCTGTTCCATCTTTTCTTAAGAGTGAATTTATTTCAATAGATGAAACCAGTCTGAATTCTTAGCTCCCTCAAATGACCTACCAACTTAAGTGCCCATTAGGTCCTCTTTTTTCTCCCTCCCCCCACCCCCCACTTTCCCAGGATCCTTAACAACCTTAAGCATGGTCAGAGAAAATTAGCTATATAGCTAAGACTTAGGTTCTCTATCCTACAAGTTATGAGCTGGATTTGCTTGCTGGGCCTGCAAACTGAGAGCTGGCCAGGTCAATGTATGATTCCTTTCAGTTCCCTGAGGCTGTGACTTTGAGTTAATCTAGCCATTGTCTGCTGTCTGTTGGAAGTAGGCTGGGACCCATCAAGTTGCCCATCCTGAGGGAAATGGAATCTGGCTGAGAAGCTGAGATACACCCAGAGATTTTAAGGATCATCTCAGAACAGTCTGGAGTCAAGGGCAAAGTTGTGTTGCTTAGTCTATGAATCTGCAAAAGGTCACAGGACCAGGGCACCTGGAGGAAGCGCCCCCTATGTGAAAGGAAGGAGGAACAGGTACAGAGATGACTGGGTGGAAATAAGGCAGGACCCATCTCACCCCCCCACCTTGCAGCCTGGGCATCCAAAGGCCTCCTCTCTCCAGCAGCAGCACCCCACAGAATGCTTGTTTCTCACCGCAGCCTAAACAGAGTGAGACATGGGGTTTGTTTCAGATCATGGGTTGATGTTCCCAATGTTCCGGTTCAGTGAGGATTCCTTCCCACCCCAGCAGCTTCACTAAGTACTGAGTTCTTTGTGGAAACATCTCTTGGCTTTACTGTTCTGGAGGGAAAACTACTACATATAAACCTTGATTAACCCAAGTTTTCAGAAAATGGCAGGTTCTAATTAACTTAGTTTCCTGGCTAATAGAAGACCAACGGAGGTGGGAGAATCACTTTGTCCTGAGAATGACTTTAGGAAACGTCAGCTCCTGCCCATGTGAGTTGATTCAGGCTGATGACCTCTCTCGTGCTCCCTTTAAACTTGAGATCAGGGCTGCTCAGATCCAGCTGATGGTCAAGCTGGTCAAGAAGTATAGGCACTATCCTTGGTTCTTTACAACTCTCAAGTCAGGGGTCTTGTTTTATTTTCTTGTTAACGGTACTTATTTGTGGGTGCCTGAGTTCATCTTCCTATGAAAGGGGTGTGGGCCATGAGAAAATCCCTGCAGGGGCTTAGAAACTCTGATAGCTTGAGGCTATGTTGTTTGAGGTTTACATGAATTGGTATTATTAGCCCTCCTTTGTTACGAAGAGTCACTTCATCGACAAGAAAATTGAGGCCCAGACACAGAGGGACTTTCCCAAAGACCTCAGAAAACTCCTGTGGTTCCATATCCTACAAACCCAGACTATGTGGCTTGTCCAAGACCTCACAACTCTGGGGACACTGCTGAGATTTAAATTAATGGCAAACAGTGCCTAAACTTATACTAAGGTTTTGAGGATCCTGTGTCCCTTCCTCCTGAGCACTGGAATGTCTCCTTAGGAAGACTCTCAAGGTAGGCTTTGAGATTATCCAAGGAGTTCCTGGGTAGAGTGTTGGTATAATAGTTGGCATCTTCCAATAGACTAATGACCACACACCCTTTTCACATAATTATCTTTTACCCAGATGCCTACACCCCAAATCAGCTACCTCTCTAAGACTGAGTACTTGCTAAGAGAACAGCAAATTCTAAAACCTACTCAGCCCCTAGATGTCACAGGCAAACTCACAGCCTAGCCAATGCGGTTGTTTTGACAAACACACATCTCCCTTGAGGGTTGATCACCTAGGGGTTGGCGTAAATCACACCTTCCAGTGCTCCAAAATGACACCAGGCACTGAGACTAGAAAACAGTCCTCACCACATCCTGCAACCATCTGGCCACGCAGCGTTTCTTTGCCACCAATTCTCCAATAACGGAAAGAAATTTCAATCTTTTCCACTCTCTCAACTGCAGGGGTCATCTGAGGTTGGTGTTGTTGAAACTTTAGTGGGCCAGAGAATCCCCTGGAGTTCTTGTTAAACTGTACAGATGATTGAAACTT
This sequence comes from Bramus lutescens, assembly GCA_001685075.1. NCBI lineage: Eukaryota > Metazoa > Chordata > Mammalia > Rodentia > Cricetidae > Bramus > Bramus lutescens. The sequence goes on along the minus strand of LOEQ01000479.1, from coordinate 342,804 downwards.
ACTTGGAGTTCTGATGCCAAAGGAGGCTAAGAAAGGCCCATGACTGCATTTGTTAGCAGCTTTACAGATTCATCCTGCCTGGAAAGGCCTTTCATGGGAAAGAGATGCTCTATGAGATGGTAGGGGTGTGCGTGTGTGTTCATACAAGTTCAAAGGTATGTATACATATGTGTGTGCACATGTGTGCATGTGGAGGCCCAGGGACAGCCCTGGGTATCTTTCCTCAGATGCCGCCCACCTTGCGTTGTAAAACAGGGTCTCTCAGCAGCATAGAACTTATCAATTTGGCTAGGCTTAGTGGCCAGCTCACACCAGGTGTCCTTCAGTCTTGGCCTTCTCAGCACTGGGATTAAAGGGTTTTTTTTTTGTTTTTTTTTTTTACAGGGTTCTAGGGACAACACTCAGGTCCTCATGTTTGGACAGCAAGCACTTCATTGACCAAGTCATTCCCCTAGCACTGGGTTATTGTCTTCTTTTAAAGATTCTTACAAGAAAAGAGGGAGAGGGAGGGAGGAAGAGAGGAAGAGGGAGAGGAAGAGAAGGCTTCAGAAGCCGGAAGAAGGTGTCAGATCCCCTGGACTAGAGAGACTGGAGTTTCTGGTGGCTATGAGATGCCTGTCCTGAGGTCTAGGGACAAAATTCACATGGTCCTCTGGGAGAGCAGCAAGCACGTTTAATCAGTAAACCATCTCTCCAGCCCCTGGCTTTTCACCCAAGGGACTTTTGGTATTATTTAACTGTTTGCAAAATGCAAGCTCCTTCTTTAAATAGAAAACGTACCATTTCCTATAGATCTGTTCAGTTTAAATGTTCACAGATCCTATTGGCTTGTCCAAGACCCTATGGAAATGTCAGGATCTATAGCTAGCCCATCACCTAATGAGACTTCATTCACCTTTCCCAAGTCTACCACCCCCGGGAATGATCGGCTTAAGAAATCAGTCAAGTACCCCCCCCCAAATCAAATGATGAAGTTTAAGTCAAATCCGCAATCCATTTGCCCCAGGCCCACTTCTATTTGCTGAAAATAGTCTCTGACCCAGACCCACATCCTTGCCTAAAGGCTCCTACTTGGACCCAGACCCCACCCCACCACAACCCCAATCCAGGGAGTCAGGCATTGTTAATCTGAGGTAGGGCTCCCCCTCCATCAGAGCTATTGTCTGGTGTTAGAAGAAAACATTTAAAATGGAAAGGACCACACAAGTGCTTAGCCCCAAGTAAGAAGGGCCTGATGTCAGGTCCAATTGGTGAAGACAGATGTGAACTGGCATGACATCCGAAGGCAGTGGCGCACCACCCTCCAACCAGGCTACCAGAGCAGTTCCCCTCAGAGCCTGCTGGGGAGGGGGGAGAGAAGGACCCAGTGGGGAGCTACCCTGCGGCTAGCTCCGGAGGAAGGGGGCGTTCAGGAAAAGTAAAAGCAGAAGGTGGCCATATAGCCAGAGGCACTTTGGAAAGGAGCAGTGATCAATTAAAGAGGGAAACCGAGGCCTGTAGAGGCAGAGAAGGAGAAAGACCGTGCAGGAGGGCGAGGAGTTCAGGGAGAGGAAAGGGGCAAAGAGCAAGGAAGCTGAAGAATGCGCCCCAAAGACCCTCCAGCGCCTGGTCCAGGCAAGGCACCGCGGCTCCAGCCCCCTCCGGACCCCAGGGTCAGAGCTACTCAGATGAGGTCAGGTCAACGCTGTGACAGACAGCGAGGCGGTGGCTCTTGACTGCAGGGAGCAACAGCAGAGGAGCTTGGGGAGTAGGGTGGGCAGAGAGAAGTGCGGAACCCAGCGCGGCCTGGAGGGTGGTGACAGCCCAGGCTCCGGGTGA
>LOEQ01000479.1:328296-339686 GCA_001685075.1 Bramus lutescens | reverse complement strand
ATAGATAGATAGATAGATAGATAGATAGATAGATAGATAGATAGATATATGATTCGAGATCCTGAAATGGAAAACAGGTCATGGCAAAGGACATATGGCAGGCCCTTAGCAGTAAATAGGGTTATTTTTTTTCTCCAGGACCCTAGTCACCCACCCATACATGGAGGGAGGGGGGGTCGGCAGGTTCTTGAAGTCTCAACAGAACATCTGCGACCTCCCCAAGCCCTGATCCTGGCCCCAAAAGACATGGAAAAACATGAGAACAGACCCACAGCAACTCTCACCTTGGGGCAGATGCAAGGTGACCAGACCTCTTGACACCTTCCCAGATCCATGGGGGTCCTCTATCTTTTGGTACACACTAGGATACAGTCCAGATGGATCCACCCAGGCAGCAAGCTTACAAGGAAATAGGGTCCGTGACAACATTTTCTTCCTGGTCTGGGTGTAAGAAAGAAATCGCTCATGTGAATGGACCAACATAATATGGTCCCATGAAAGAAGATGGACAGAGGGCAGAAAAGAGCACCAGAAACCAGAAATAGAGCCAACAGAGGGGGTCCACCAGGAAGGCTGGATATTGTCCCAAAGAGTGGGCTCACAAATTAGGAGGAAGTCGCTGATCAAGAGACATTGTCTCTTGTCTCAGAGCCTTGGGTAAGCCTTGCAGACCTGCTATCAGGCTTGAGGGAAAATGGGACCCTCCAAGATGGGCTGGAGCCCATCTGGATAAACAACCTTACAACCATGAAAAAGTGTTCTGCACATCCCCTGGAACTTCCCACATCCTCCCTGTTAAGTTCAGGAAGAGGGACTTCACAGGCTTAGAACAACACACACACACACACACACACACACACACACACCTCTCACTGGGAAAATGATCAAACTTTCTCCTTATGATAAATTCCTCACTCCCACTCTTAGTTTGACTATCTCAGCTTCAACTAAGGCTGGGGACAGAGGGAGTTGTGTGGTTCCTGCCATCTGGGACTCATAGGTCAGGAGAAGACCTGTAACAGCCACTGGGGTAAGTTATAGATTCTGTTTGGTGTGGGATGTTGGGGCAAGGAGAAATACAGAAAGGAGAATTGCATGTGGCTTGGGGAAGGAAGTATTAGGGCTCATTTAGAAAAAAATTTGCACACTGCCCCTTTGCTGAGGCATTGCCTTGGATGGAGCACCTGTTATCTTATTCAGTCCTTCCGTGCTTATTGAGGAAGACATAGCATCTCTTCTTTTACAAATACAAAACAAGCCAGGGAAGGTATAAGCAAAGCCGGGGGAAGCTCCAAACTTTCACACTCACAGGCACGGAACAGTTACAACCCACTGTGACTAGGCAGGACACAACAGAAGTTCCTTTGATACTCAAGAGAAATAAAGAGGGAAACTGGATTTCCCTGTGTCTGACCCGAACGTGTGCCCTGTTCTCTGTGGCTGTCACTTCTCCAGCCCTCCCGCCTGCTTGGCAGAATGAAGGACAGGCTTTCTCAAGCAGACAGGAGAGGTGAGGGTCATCTCCAGCAAAGGTTCGCCCCCACCCTGCTCCCGCGGCCCAGCTCTGATCCTCTGCTGAAAATGTCACGTAGGAGACAGGCATGCTGTGATCTTCAGAGAGCTGCCGCACATCTGTGATGACATGTGGGCATCAAAATTTGCATATTTATTATAGATAAGCTGTCAAAATGTATGTTGTCAATTTCACCTTATCCTCCAGATTTAATGGTGCACGTAAAGGACAGAAAATCTTTAATATTAATATTAATATGATTTTAGATTATAAGACTGCATTGTAGATATCAATCAGCCAACCCTTAAGGACATGTCACTCAAGTTGATATAGTTTATAGAAAATTAATGTAATCTATCCTGTATGATCTATTACGGGGCGTAGAAGGAGAGAAAAGAGCATGGGGTGCGTGAGGAGGGGCTAAGGGCCATTATTGCTTGCCGTGTTTCTCCATTTGTACTAATTAGTGTTCATGCCTGAAACATCAGAGAAGGAAACTGTGTATTTTATACTTCGCATCAGCCCTAAAAATCAACTGCACTATCAAGCCCTTCGCTTTGCTCTAAAGGAACCAAGGCCCAGGAGAGAGGCATGGCCAGGCCACAGCCACTTGATTAGTAGCAACCCTGTCCCTTCCCGGCACAGATTGCTGCTGCTTCTGTCTTAGAGGATCCCAGGAGACTCCCCTCTTGGACAAGGGGTTCAGAGGGCTCTTGCTGCTTACAGAAGAATCAGGGAAACACAAAGGTCCCACATAACATTCCCCCACCACACACAAGAGGCTTCTGACACTCGAAGATCCCACACTGACAATAAACATGCTGAAGTCAAATGACACGTCCTCTGTGGGCACTGCAGTGTGATGCAGGTGGGGTGACGGTGACCTCATAGGGTGATGCCCTCTGTAACACTCATCAGAATGCCTCTGGGCCTGGGTAGAAGCTTTCCTCTGACCCATGGAAGGCAGCAGACACTTTTGGAATGGACTCCTTACTTTNAAGGCAGCAGACACTTTTGGAATGGGCTCCTTACTTTGAAGGGCACGGCTGGCTTGACAGATAGAAACATCCATGCTCTCCATGGCCCAGCTCGGGCCTGTTATCCCCACCCCTCCTACCCACCTCCAATTTGCTACTCCACCTCCCTAAAGCTACCCAATATCTGGCCCCTCTGTCTGCTAGGTCAACAGATAACCCAAGGGCCTCTCAGCTCCAAAACCTTCTGTCTTAAGCACTTGGCTAGAATACAGTCTAACCAGATAATCTGTCTCTGGCCCTGCCCTTCTGTACCTTGAAACAGAATGAAAACATACACCTATTAACTCACACCTTTCTGCAACTGTGCCCTGGGAGGTGCACAAACATGCCTTACACTAGCATAGCGGCTCTGGACTTGGCCATTTGCATTGCTGGCCATGGAACCTGAATTTTAAGTAAGGAGGGAAACTGCCCCAGGGAGCTTGGGCCCGGGGAAGAAATTGCCTATTCTCTTGAGACTGTCTTGGTCAATTCAGGTGCCAGGAGTAAAGATTTCTACATATAGTTCTGGCAATGTGAGGGATAGGGACCCTGGTTAGAAAATGACTTCCCTTCCAGGAACCTGAAGTTCTCTGGAAGCCCTAGCCTTAGTCTATAATGAAGTATAACATGATAATGTCTGTGAGACCAAAGGGACCTTCTTCTCTCCCTCCTTCAGGTCTGAACAAGGCAGAGCTTATTTGCCAGAGGTCAGCCAGCTCAGGAGCGTCTCTCCCTTTATGCTCATGTCTTGTGTCTCCTCCAAAGGACAGGAATCTGAGCAATGTGAGTGGGAAACGCTTGACCACTAGAGTTTATGTATGCCTACCTTGCCTAGCAAGATGGCCTAGCTCTAGCACACTCCACAGATTACAGAGGAACAAGGAAGGGCCAGCTGAGGCCCAAGGCTGCTCTAATTCCCTATGGGCCCAGTCAGTCAGATTTCCTGAGCCTCCCATGAACCCCTGCATCTTATTTGCATACTGTTGCAGGCTAAGAACACATGAAGCATTTTTTCATCCTGTTCAAACTGCAGACGCCCCCTTCAGATACTTTTCTGTTAGCACTCCCAGACAATGGAGCAATGCTGATAGACAAAGGCAGACAAAGAAGAAAGACGCAGCATCCTTGACCATGCTGCCTCAGGAACATTCTGTTTGGGGGAAAAAGGCTTTCACTGACTTTATCAATTCAAAAGATGCATAGCCCACCCCACCTCTGTGGGAGGCAGTTTCTCCCCCACCAGTGCCCTGGCTCCTGGCTCCTAAAGGGTTAAAGCTGGTAACACAAGCCAGTGTATCCAGGGGAAAAAAATAACCCCAAGTAATGGAGCTGGAGAGGCATTGCCAATGGTTGCCAGGCTCTATCCTTGGAGACTGCACTTGTCTGTGAGATCATGGGACTCTTCCAGGCAGAAGCAACAGGGGTGCAGGTCTCACCTCGTTCTGAATTCAAGGATTCTTACCTGACACTTTTAGTTCATTTACAGAGAGAAGACCCATGACCCATTGTCAGGGATCTGGTGACCCCAAAACTGGAAAGAAGAATCGAATGCTTACTTGAGAGCATGAATGGGTACATTTTTCAAGGACTAAAAGCAAGGTCCTCTAAGGACATTGAGTTGCTCAGTGGGACACATGTATAAACGGGACTCTTCACATAGGAAATCAGACTCCAATCCAAGTGAGATTGCCGAGAACTGGGCAGTGGCCTGAGCAGCCATCATAAGACTCTGGGGATTTTAACCATAGATGTCCAAGCTCCCTGTGAGCTGCCAACACAAAGGCTCTTGAATCATTGATCTGTTTGTTCTCTGGTACCTGCTAGGAGCTTCTTTTCTGTCCTGACCCTGTCTATCTCAGTGTCACCAACATTATCTGTTTTTATGTATTCTTGAATCCTCTTTCCTTCATTTCCTCCATTAATACTTCTCGTTCAGGGGAGGATAAACAGGGTCATAATCACGCTATAAAGTGAGCCACGAGCCGCGTGTCGCTTATTGCCCAGGGGTCTGCTAATTGGAATTTATAAAGTTCAATAAAAACTATAATCCAATAAGGGCTAAAGCGCCTCTTCATTTATCTTAGGGGTAATACTGCCTGCTCTCCTGACTGCCAGCCAGCAGTGTGAAGCCACAGAATGGCCACAAAAAAAAGGTCTTACCCTGAGGACAATATGAATCCCTGAAGGCAGGTAGCACTAAACTGAGGACCCAGCAACCAGATGAGGGCTGTGAAGGGCCTTGGCGGGATATAGTTGGGCAGTCAAAATCCCCAGTGCTCTACCTCTACCAAACAACCAGGGTGGCCATGCCTTTGGGGTCTTAGGAGGTAGAGAGCTGATAGTCCAAGCATCATCTCTTGCACACTAACAGACCGGTCCTAAGTTACAGTCCCTATCCCAGTCCTGTGCAAAGGCCTCACATACACCCCTCCCAACACCAGCTCTTAGGACATAAGAGATCTACTACAGCAATGGACTTCCAAACTCGGAGTAGAATGTTTCCTTCCAGGAATCAATGGATCCCAAGAGGCAAGGGGGTCACCTCAGTCATGGATGGAGCCGTCTCAGTTAATCAACTGTGTTGTGCAGTCATTTGTTATATGTATTTGTTGCTATGACAAAATATATGGGGGGAAAGCAAAGGAAGATTTATCTTAGCTCATGGTGTTAAACGTTTCCTCCATGGCTGGAGGATGCTTCCAGTACCTCTAGACCCAGAACATTATGGTGGAGCCAAGTAGGTCATCTTACGGTGGCCAGAGAACAGACAGAAAGGCAAGATATCTTTCCAAAGCATACCCCAGTAGCATATGTCTTTTGGGCGAGGCTCCTCCACCATCACCATCTCTATAATGCCATCCAATTGTATATCCATCAACAGATCAATACTCTCACTGACTGACTCCATCAGTTGGAGATCAAAACGTCCACACATGAGTCTTTTAGGTAACACTTCCTGTCCAAACCCAGATACCACCATGAGTGTATCCCCAGATTATACCACAGGGGAGACTAGGGAAGGAGAGGAAGGGGTGCCCACAATCATACTGTGCCTATGTTGGGTATGTTCTTAAGGTGTTGGATGTGGGGTACCAATATAGCCTAGACATGTGATTCACAGTACTGAAACTTAGGCAGTACAAGAGGGACCTGCCCATGTGGTTGGGTGACACACACCTCAGCAAAGATGCAAGAACACTTCTGAAGTATAGAACACTGGCTCTGCCTGACCAGCACAACTCACACCTGGTAAACAAGCCCCATTTGACAGCTACATCCCCCACCTGATGCTACAGCCCCACAATGAAGCCATGTCCTCACCTGACACTCAATTTTGGGACCATGGCAAATAGCTACTTGGAAAAATAAAAATAAGAAAATGTCCATCACTGTCAAGGAGATATCTTCCATTAGTGCTACGAAGCTCAACCAGCAGAAGTCCATTTTCCCATGCTGACTGTAAGTCACCCTGTTTGAGCTCCATGCACAGAGAAGCCAGGGCTCTGACATTCTCTTGATCTGGGAAGTTTGAAGCTCTACTGGCCAAACTTCAGGCTTCAAGGAGAGTCAATGGCAGACCCTGTGGCATCTTTGGGTAACCAGGCTTGAGGGTAAGGCAGTGACCTGCAGAGGCAGCTACCTCACCCACCTGCCATCTGGAATCAGGGTGTGGACGTGTGTGTGCAAGCCTGTGTGATGTGAAGTGTCGGAAGCACTTCCTCAACCTCCCAGTACTGTCTAATCCACACAGAGAGCAAGTAGGAGTTATGTGTCCCACTGAAGCTTCTGAAGAGGGGGTGTTTAGTCAAGGTGTGACATGAGAGGAGACCCCTTAGAGGAAGGAATCCTGGCAGTGAAGTTCTATCACAGCTATGGAGAGCTGCTAGCAGAAGTCCATTGTCCACCCAACCCCCTTCAAGCCTGGGGCCTCCTGGCCAGTCAATGCCATGGCAATAGGTTTAGGCTGTGGAGCCAGAGCTGCTGGGATTCTAAATCGGCTTCCTGCCGCGTCTATGGCATTACCCTTGGGTAAGCCATCTATCCAAGCCAAGTCTCAGCTTGAGGGATAATGCCGTAACTTATATAAAGTGCTGACCGTGCTGCCTGGTCTGAGGGAGTTCATTCTAGCCACTGTTAAGACGACTCTACATTTTGTATGAGGTGCCCAAGTGGAGAGAGGGGTTAATCTATTGGCCGAAGCAGAAAGACTCCATCTTCCTCAAGCTCTTTTTGCTGACCAGGAGTCAGGCTGTTAACTCACGGAGATGGAAGAGTTGGTGAGGGCTGAAACCACAACATCTGACATCTTGAACTTGGGCCTCAGGTAGGAATTTTGAGGAAAACCATCACCTTGAAGTAGTATGCAAGCTGGTTTAAGTGGACAGGGAGCCAAGAAAAGACTCTTCCAAGGGGATAAGATGGGGTCTCCTCCACCAGGAGTGATGAAGAGACTCCTGGGTTCTATTCCTGGGGTTATTACAAACCAGGAAGGAATTTCTTAGCAGAAAAGACACTTTTGCCTTTGGATCAAAAAGGAGTTTAATGCCCTACCTCCTCCAGGTCTGCCTGCAGCTTCTCTGCCCATTTTCCTTCACACTCTGATCATTCTGTCACTCAACTCTCTCCACAATGACATAAGGGCCCTTAACCTTAGGTTCAGCTTTCCTGACCTTTGTTCTTTACACAGTCTAGTCTGTCAGAGTCTTGTCAAGGACCCTACAAGGCTCCTACTGCCTTTTCCAGGCATCACTTTCTTGCTCATCTTGGTGGAGAAACCCAAGAAACAGAAACTTAGACTCCTCCTCAGCAACTCCCAATGCCCTAACTGGGGAGCAGCAACCCCCATATTCTTGACATATTGAGTGGCATTGGCTTCATTGTCATCTTTCCTCAGGAGGTATGTAGGTCTTCTTTCAGTCCAAGAGCTCTGTCAGCATCAAGGCCTGTTTTATCCAGCACTGTGTGACCACCTTCATCAGATAGAATGTATGATCCTTGCGTTATGCCTCTACTAAAGGGTAGGCCAAGTAACACCTCATCCTGCCACTTCTGTCTGGAAAGCCTTATCCTGCAAATGATGGGACAAAGGACACAGATCTTGGTGGTGGAGATCCTCCAGTAGGCCACCATCAGAGGTGACCCAAGGTAGAAGGGAATTGGGAGGGTTTAGGGAGCAGCTGGGGAAACAAAACTTGCTGCATGAGGAACTGATGGAAGTGGAGGTATGGATAAGGCAAACCATGGGGAAAGGCAGGATTCAGTGTGATCCAAGCCACAAATTCCCCTTCTCCAAGCTTCACCAGGCTTTTACTGTACTATAAAAACCACTGCCTAACAGCAAGCCTGCCTGATGACAAAGAGAGATAATTGGCTCTCGTGCAAATTTAAGCTCAAAGTTATCAAATAATAATAGCACACAGAAAGAGACACAGGCAAATGGGCCTGGAGAACTCGCGTCATGCAAAGGATGAAGCTGTGTTCAAAGTACCTAAATTACGCTCCTGCAATGGAACCAGGAAATGGGACATTTCTTTTTTAAAAAGATTCTCTGTTAATTCTTGGATACATTTTTAAGAGTTGCTTTATAATTAGGGATGTAATTTATATAATTTATTTTTAAAATGTCCTCCTTTTAATTTCCACCCGGTCCAGTTAAAGTTGAACTGAGAAGCCCAAAGTAAATGAATTTTTTAATAAAACCGTTTTAAGAAGCCCCAACCTGAAGCCAACAGATATGTGGATTTTCATGGAGGAGGTATGGGGAGATTGTATATTGAAAAAATAAATTTCCTAAACCATTTATATTCCAGGTTTAATTGCGGCTGGAAGGGTTTTAAAATTCTAATTCCCTTTGCTTCCCTTAAGTTGTTTGTTTACCTCTGGGGGCTCCTAGGGTTTGGGACTAGGAGGTCAATGGGTCATCACTACCGAGAAGGCCAAGATGGTGAGCATTCTGTCTGACTGCTAGCATGATCTGTTCAGTGAGCATCTGCCTCTCTCCTCAGGGGGCTGGCAGCCCCCGGGGGTCAGATACTACATTAGTTATTTTTCTTGTTGCTATAACTAAATACTTGACGAGAAGCAACTTTAGGAAGCAAGGGTTTATTTGCGCTTATGGTTTGAGGGTGAACTCCATCACCATGGGAGGAAGCATAGAGATGGAAGCGTGAGACAGCGGGAGCATAAGGTGGCTGGTCCTGTTCCATATACAATCAGCAAGTGGAGAGACAGGAGCCCTGCCGCTCAACCCTTTCTCTTTTCTAATTAGTCCGAAGCTCAGCCCATAGAATGGTGTCACTGGCATGCACGGTGGATCTTCCCTCTTACATTAAACTTTTCTGGAAGCCACCACAAAGGCACTCCCAGAGGTGTGTTTCCATGGCGATTTTAGATCCTGTCAAGTTCTCAAAGAAGATTAACCATTCTAGAACCCATGTCCAAGGAGGAGGAGTCCCTCTGCTCTCATTGGCCTCACTTCATTGTGCATGCAATAGGTGCTCAATAAATGTTTACCAGTGGTGGGACATGCTGTGCAAGGCCTAGGCCTGAAAGTATTGTCATTCTTCCAGGAAATTTTGGTCCTTACTAAAACACCCTCATCTTAGAGACAGTGGAAAAGAGTCCCCATCTCTGCCTGTTAGTCAAGGACCCCTCAGTTGAAAGGATGGGGAGGAAAAAGCAGATTAACAGCAGCATCTGGGCCAGGTAGCTTGAAGGCTGTGTTCAGGGAAACAATCAAGGGTTCACCAGATGGTGCTGGAGCCCAAGATACCTATGGGCTCCAGGGGACCCATCTCACACACACACACACACACACGTTAGAAGGAGGCACAAACCGGAAGAATCAAGAGCAGGAGGGTAGAGCAGGAAAGAGCATTAGGATGTAGAAACTGTAACAAGACCAGGAATGGCCAAGTTCATTAACACTTCTCAGAGGCTCCTGTAGGGGAACATCTGAATCTGGCCTGCAGGTCCAAGGTGGACAAGCAGAAACAGCCTAGGGAGGGTGTCTGGAGAGCTGGGATCAGCAGGAAAGGGATGTGTGGTGGGAATTGAGGCTCAGCAGATAGTGAGGAGGTAAGATTGAAGAGAGAAGCTTGACTTGGCTTAAGGAGGGCATGCAGGGGGCTAAGAATGAAGAAAATCGGGTCTGATGAACAGGACTTCTTTGTGGCCCACCCAGTGGCTCTCCCAGCATCTCTCTTGGAAATAAGGCTCAAACTCCAGGAAGTCCATCAAGAGGCAAGATTTGCTCACTACTTTCCACCATTTGTTCACACCCACTCACCTTGACCACCCCACCTGTCACATAACAGACCACTTTGAATGAGGGCCTGACCGTGGCAGAGAAAGGATGGGTCATTCAGTGTGGTATAGCCAGGAAAGGTTTTCTGAAGGAGACAGCAGAGTTTGTCCTCGAAGGGTGAAGGGGTCTACACTGAAGCAGGGAAGAGATGGACATCATTCAAGCCTTCCCTCCTGGACTACATGCAACTTGCTCATCCTTTGGTGAATGCTGGGGAAAGTGTAGGCTTCTCCTACACCTCTTGAGAGGTGCTTGTCTCCTGTTTAACTGGGTCTTCTGTGCCAGGGAGGTCCCACCTTCCCTCTCCCAGCCTCTGGGAGTCCCATATTTCTGAAGTAGTACCAATGCATGCCATAGGCATCAAGAGCACCTTATTCAGGGATCTTTGGGAGAAAGAAGTTTAGTGTGAAGAGGGAGGAAGAAGGAGAAAGGAGAGGGTGTTATTGCTGTGATCAAATACCTCAAAGATGCAACTTAAGGGAAAGAGGGGTGTATTTGAGCTCACAGTTCCAGCCGTGGCAGGAAGGCAAGGCAGAGCTCACAACTATGGGAATATGGCAGAGGTCCTTATACACTCTTGGTGATCTGTTTTTGTCCTCTAGGCCAGGTCCCAAAGGTTTCATAACCAAAGCAGTCAAAGAAGGAAGAAAGGGGGGATACAAAGAGGAAAAGGGGGAGACAAAGGCAATAGGAAAGAAAAGACAATAGTGATGGCTTCAGAGCCTTAACCAGTGGAAAGAGTTTGGAGGGCCCATGGTAGGAGGGAGGTCATCTTGGAAGACTTCCTTGGTACCGCACCACATGCTTTCCAGAGAGATACTGACTCTTCCAGCCTAAGGCAGTGCTCAAGACATTGTGACTGCAACCCAGAAACTAATAGAAAACAGGAAAAGAGACAAGCGTGGGGTGGGGCGTAAATGAAAGGGTTGGACCTCCTCCTACCTCCACCCCACTCCCCAATCGTCCCTGGCCTTCAGAGCCCAGGAGGATCTAGACTCTGTGTGCTCTGTTGCCAAGGAGACAGCAATTACTCTCTGAGTTGTATAGAGGGGTGTGTGTGTGTGTGTGTGTGTGTGTGTGTGTGTGTACGCATGCTTTCTTTTTTATTTTTTTTAAATACTCTGTCTGATGAACTACAGCCAGCTACATTGCCCCCTCCAGCACCCCCACCCTCAGCCGCTGACACTGCATGAAAGGTCGGGAGAGCTGTAAACAATGCCTTCCAAAGTGACAGATGCCCTGCTTAGGGTAAGCAAGACAGGAGAGAATCCATTTGTCAAAGTACTTACAAAGTGGGTGGGAATGCTGAAGCTGTTTTCTCTTCAAAAAAAAAAAGAAAGAAAAACGAAGGAATGGAGGAAGGACGGAGGGAGGAAGGAAGGAAGGAAGGAAGGAAGGAAGGAAGGAAGGAGAGAGGGAGGGAGAGAGGGAGGAATGGAGGAAAGAAGGAGAGAGGGAGGGAGGGAGTGAGGGAGGGAGGAAGAAGGGAGAGAGGGAGGGAAGAAAGGAAGGAAGAAAGGAAGGAAGGAAGGAAGGAAGGAAGGAAGGAAGG
>LOEQ01000479.1:314369-327797 GCA_001685075.1 Bramus lutescens | reverse complement strand
GGCTGGTAGCCAGTGGGAGAATGTGTCAGGTGGGTGTGCTAACCAAAAGCAGTCATCTTGGGCTTAGAGAAGGGAGAGAGGGCAAGTCAGAGACTCTTTCCCAGAGTCCAGTCTGGAGAGCAGTGCCTATGGCACACAGTAGTCTTTAAGGTTGATAGTGGCGGGCACACTGATGTGGGGGTACCCAGACCTCACCCCAAGGCACTATTGTGGCCAGTGACCCACAGCTCACACACTCTCCTGAGCAACACACAGTGTGGACCCAGGCTAATGCTAGGCCTGCTTAAAGGCCACTAACCCTTGCCTTCTGAGAAGAGGCGTGAGTGAGTGACAAGCTGCCTGTTACATAAACATGAAGCATTCTCAGAGAAGGAAGAGCCTGGCAAATTGTTCCAACTGAGGCCCTCTGCTCCTTTTGCTTGTCCGTCATTCACCCATTGAACACATATTTACAGAGTGCCTAAAGTTGGGAGGGCAGTACCAGGAATGGGGTGATGACAGATTAAATGGTACCTGGGCAAAGACCCAGGGGCTCTGCCAGTTTCTCCAAGAGAGCTGAAAGGAACCAAAAAACTGAGATTGGCAAGTCCCGCACATTATCTCCTGCATGCCACCCCATCTTATTATTCCTGGGCCCAGTCTCCCCACTGATACGTACTCTGGAACATCTTTGCCAGATGCCAGGGGTGGGGGGCAGCATATGGGTTGTCAAGTAGAAATGCCTGGAGGAAGAGAAGGTAATGTTTACACAGCGGAGCCTAGGAGACCAAAGATAGGGAGAAAAACAGTATTAGGCTAGACACAGTGGATGGACTTTGGCCATATAATGTGTATCCTTCTGACAACATAGTAAGGCCTACCAGGGCCAACAGCAAGTCAAGCCTCATTCTGCAAGCTGAGGCTGGATGTCAGCACCCAGTTCATGAGGGGGCTCCAGGAGGTTCTGGAGGAGCAGAGATCGGGTGGTTCCTACAGGGCTTATTCAACAAGACAGATACATGTGGTTATGGAAGACCTGCTGGAATCACCTAGGGAGCCTGGAGGAACCAGAGAGCTCAGAGCTAAGGTGCTGCAGTGCAATGAGCCCTTTCAAGACAGGGGACCCAAACTATATTCTGAATAAGAGGGCAGTGTCCCTGCAGCAGTCTGATCAACTGGACCCAAGTTATGTCTCTCAGGCTGAGCAAAAGAGGACACATCTGGCATGTGAATGAGACTGGAACATTCCAGGTCACAAGAGGAGTGGAAAAATGATGCTTCTGAATTTTAATTGTTCATTTCTCCCATTCCTTTCTTGTCTTTACCTCATAACCCATTTTAAAGCATGCAGTACAATGATATGCAGTACTGACTGTCTGGGTTGGACAGCGATCACCTCCATCAAGCTCCAAGACCTTTCCCTTCCTCCATGCAACAACAATTTCCTTTGCATGTTTTTTCTGAAAGAGATGTGATTCAATGCCTATTCATCCTGTTACGGCACTGACTAATGGCAGATCAAAGAAAAGATTCCACCCAAATCCATGTTGGTGAACCAATGGGTGTACTGAGGTTCCTTACATTAGCGTGGGTGACTCAAAGGCAGCTGCATCACCAGCCCCGTCATGGGTTGTGACTCATGCAAGCCACATCCCTGGAGCTCCCTGTACACCCTGCAGGCAGCTCCACTGGAGACTCTCCTCTCCCCGAGCAAATCGTCCATTGTTCATACAACCTTACCACCAACCTTGTAAGCCTAGTAACTTTCTGAGCTCCCCAGTCTTGTGAGTTTCCTTAGCTTTCTTATTAGGTCCTGCCTTCAGATGGCAGTGCCTCAATTCAGAGGAATTAACCACACAACAGTTTAGTCCCCTCTCCGTTCCTAGCAACCATGTGATTCGTTTTTGTCTCTAAGGAATTACCTATTCTTGTTGTTTCATAAAGGTGGATTCACACTTTGTGAGAACTTTTGCGACAGGCTTCTTTACTGAATGTAGTGTTTCTGAGTTGATCTCTATTAACATAACATACACTAGAAATATCACTCTATTGTGGATGATATTCCTTGTATGGGTACCCCATCTGTTTATCCATTCATCAACTGAGAAAAAATGTAGGTTGCTTCCACTTGGGGGGTCACTACTCATAGCATTTCCACAGATATTCATATACAAATATTTGTCTAGAAACATACCTTTAGTTCTTCAGGACATTCCTAGAGTGGGATTGCTTGATGATAACGTATATATCTTCTTACTGTTTGTAAGTTACTAGGCTAACATTTCTATCTCAAGGCCTCCAACTTGAGTCAGGCTTTCACCCCATGCTTACTAAGTGACTGCTGTGTGTCAGATGCACTCCCACGAGCCCTAGGAGCCATGTGCTCAGTAGACTTTATTTCCTTCACACAAATGGCAAACATTAGGCCAAAACAGAACCTGTCTGGAGTCAACTAACAGACAGATGTCAAAAATTCTTGGATTTTTCTCCAACACACATGGTTCTTCCATACGTCCAGACACCTACTGTCCAGAAGTCTCCACTTCATGGTGCCTTTTGCAGAATTCAAAACTCTCAATACTATAACTATTCATTGCACCCATGCGGAAATGGTAGATTACTCTAGACTGGTATCTATTAGCAGGTGCTGATCAGAACTTAATGGGAGGCGGTGGATATAAAACTGGTAACATTCTGTCATTAAATTAATTTTGGCAAGAATGAGTGAGGGAAAGGCAAACCAAAAGTCCATTTTGATGGCTGAACCTGCTGTGGGAAGGAGGCTGGTGTCATGGCACAGAAGTCAGGATGGGGTTTCCATTCCGAAAGACAGAACAGAGCAAGGACCGTGTAAGCAGAAATCCCAGGAGGGAGAGAAATGAGCTGGCCGGAGGAAGGGGACCTCAGGACAAACAAGCTGCAGACAGCAGAGGTAATTTGGTTGTTGCTGTTGTTCACCAGCGCAGATAGCTAAGGACACCAACTGATGGCAGCAGAGGGGCTCTCAATCCTTCATCCTCTAGACTGCTGGAACTCACAGCATGGCCTTGAGCTGCATACTCAGAGATCTGATCCCTGCAGCTGGCTCTGTCCCCTGTAGCTACACCTGTGGCATTTGCCCCGCCGGCAGAGCGGACGAGCACTATCAGGGCCTACCTGGAGCCATCCGTCAGCCCACAGGAGGTAGGAGTGGGTCCACACTCATCTCCCAAGCATGCCACTCCATCCCTGCTCCACAGAGGACATCAGTTGCCCAGTATGGGATGAGATCACACCCCAAGACCTGGACACCTCCCCTGGAATGCTGCCAGGCAATTAGCACAGCAAATTGCCCATAGGAGCCAATCTCCAGGGAGTCGACCTCTGCTCTAGGCCCTGTTCCCCCATCCCACCTGCCCCTGCCCCTGTTCACCCAATGTGCTGATTCCAGACTGATGGTGCAGATAGAACTCTTCCTCCCCTAGTGTTTGCCAGTCAGAATTTTCTCTGGTTCTCCTGACTTCCCCTGTCTGAGGCTGGCCTCAAGATCACAGACACAAACTTTAGTCGGATACGGGAGGGAGTAAAGGATGGGTCATCTTCTAAAACTGGAAAGGAAGAGGCAGGTCCCCAGAGCTGCAGGAAAGGCAGACTCTGGGAGGGAAGGCGAATGCCAAACAAGGACGGGCAGGGACATGGAGGGGGTGGAGCTGAGGAATCCACCTTTGAGACAGCTGTGCTAGTAGAATGGGTAGGAAGGGATGTAAAGTGCCCAGGTTTCTGGTCCCCTTGGGGTGGCTGGACCCAACAGCTTGGATATGCATGGGCAAACCAAGTGCCCTAAACCCCATATGTAGCCAGCAACATGCTTGAGAACGAGCTAAGCCATAGTGACTTCAGAGCCTCTTGGGATCCATGTTGATTCGCAAATCAATCAGCCCACAAGGGGTGGATCATCAGTTCTAACCCCAGGAAGACTCTGGAATAGTTGTCCCCAAGGGGGCATGATTTAAAGTAATCCCTTAACACTGAGATTTGAGTATGGAGGGTGGGGAAGATTCATGTCACACAAGAAACCAGCCCCCCTGAGAAGTGTACGCTGATTTTAGAGAAAATGTAAAGTCACAGAAGGTTTGAAAACAAGGACATGATAGCTCAGAACTTGGCCTCAGCACACTTACAGTGATGGCCTGATATACGGAGGTGCTGGAAGCTGGGGGACAAATTCAGAGGTAATTGTAATAGGCCAGACAGGATAATCAAGTAAATAGCAGACAAATATTTGTCCCAAAAATCAACTTTATAAATCTGTTGTACAAATGTAAATGTTCCATGCATAAAGGAAGGGCACAGGGAGGGAAAAGTGTGGCCAAGGCAGGCAGGCCCCAGATACCTTCTCACTACCCTAACGCCCAGCACTCATTCATAAGAGAGTCAGGATTGCAGTCAGGCCAGAGGGGACTACAGTGGTTATCAGGATCAATGGCAGATGCCTGAAGAAGTCTGCCCTGTTGTATAGTAGGGTAAGGAAAGCAATAATGACCAGAGGATAGGGAGCCAGCCACCTTCGTTGTAACCACAACCCTTTGCCAGCTACTCATTTTATCTTTCCAGTCTCACAACCTCCACACTGGAAACCGGGGCCTCCATACCTTCTCACTAGCTGGGAAGAGAAGAGCAAATGTGGTGGAGGATGAGAGGGAAGGAGAAAGAGATCCCAAAGTTAGAGGATCCATAAAGAGTGTGAACCTGAGGATGACTCCCCCTTTCCCAGGAAGAACTGCGGCACTGTCTAATGGTACCCAAGCCACGGGACTGATGCTCAGTGGGCGTCTGTTGGGTCTGGCAGTCTGGGTAGTGAAGGCAGGCAGGCAAGAAAGGGAAGAGGAACCTTCCAGGCCTGAGAGGGTGGGAGGCCCGCCAGCTGCCTCCAGCTCAAGTTCAGGGATGAAGCCAGTTCCCAAAAGACCACATAAGTCTGCTCCAGGTGACCAGACAGACTTCCCTCTCCATCTGCCTTCCTGGATGGAGCAATATGGAGTGTGGAATGCTGAATGTGTTTAAAAATGTCACCTCAGGACCCACGAAGTGCATCTGTCCTGACTGTGGCATGAACAACCTCTCACAGAGAGGCAGAGATGAAGAAAGCATCCTGGAGGACCTTCTAGCTGGCCACCCCATTTCTGGCCTTGGCCTGCAGGGACCTGATGAGCCTGTCCTCCTCTCCCCACACAATGAGATTTTTCTGTTGTTCAGCTGTGTTCTCCCCAAACAAGTCTACACAATTAGTTTCTTCTTGTTTGCTGAATTCTTTTTGCCACTATTAATTATTTCACACTTCATATACAAGAGTTATTGGGGTGGGAAATGGGAAGCAAGGAATCACTTCGAGGGAGCATCACGGCCTTCAAGACATGAAGGCAACTTTGATTTGTTTTTCTGTTCTGCCTCCTGCTTGAGAGAAGGATGGAGAATGCACAGAGAACAGGGGTGTGGTGCTGGGGTGGGGATGGAAGGGTGAGAAACAAATATGGGCTAAAGCCCCATGTACATTAGCCTGCTCACTGATCTACAGCTCTGGAAGGGGAGCCTGCCTGTGGGAACTAGTAACCGCTCTTCCATCCCCCAGAAAACACTTACCTTGTTGCAGCTTATGGGGTCAAGGAGGGATGCAATCCAGGGGATACCCTTGCTCTTCGGCACAGCAAACGGGACACGCTCATGCCTTGTCATTGTGCTAGGAGTTTCATATACATCACCGCAGACCTGTGGCAGTAATACCGCAAATATCTTTGTTCAATTTGGAAAGTAGAGATAACTTAGCCTGTGGTACTGTCTCCTGCCAGCCACTGGAGCACAGAATTTCCTTGAGAAAGATGCTTCAAGGACAAGGACTCTTGCCTTAGGAAGGAAAAGCTTGGTCTCTTCAGTCTCTGCCTTCAGATACCTCTGTATACGAACTCCAGTCCGGACAGATGTACCCACTGCCAGGCTTCCCTCTAAGAAGCCCCTATGGTTGGTGTGATCCTTTCAGAATACCTCTAATGAAGGAAACTTAGGGCCTTTCTTTAAAAAAAAATTCTCAGGCATTTAAGTAGAGAAGAAGAAGCAGACACCATCAAGGTTTACTTCAGGAAGTATGTGCGGAACTCAGACAACGCCCAGGTACTGAGGGTAGGCCCAGATCACCAGGCCTACAGAGCTCAGCCAAGCAAAGTCATTCAGACTTACATTAGTTTCTTGGTTAGTCTGGCTGCTGTGGCAAAATTTCCGGCAAAAGCAACTTAAGGAAGGAAGAGTTTGTTTTGGCTCATTATTTGAGGGTGTTGCCCATCATGGGGGTGACCTATGTCAGCCCTAGTTGTGGTGGCAGAGAGTGAGGCCACCCTACATCTGCAATAAGGATGCAGAGAAGTGAGCTGATGCTCTCCTGGGTTTGTTTTCCCATTTCCATTCAGTCCAGACCCCAACCCATAGGGTAGTAGTGTTCACTTTTCTCCTCAGTTAAAATTCTGGAAACGCCCTATGTAATCTCCTAGAGGAGTGTTCCCAAAGTCATTCTAAATCAAGCTAAGCCAACACTGAAGACCAACCTAGTGATGAATCTGACAGTAGCTGTATGGGGACTTCATTTCATGGGGACAGTTTGCATCTTGACCATGCCACATCCCCTAGCCCCCAAAGTGTCCCATCCTGAGTGGGAAGAAGTCCAGCACTCGGCCAGGTTCTGGGGTCTAACTCTGTAAATGCGAATTGGTACCCATGACTCCACCCCAGCAGCACCCTGTTTCCCACCCTCCGTATGATTGTCATGGATATACAAAGTGAGTACAGAGCTTCTGAACTAAATAAGAAAGTTGTATGCATTGCTCAGCCGTGTCCCAAGCACAAGGCACATGTTTCCGCATGTGATAGTGACTAGGGCTATCCGTACTACAAAAAGCGAACTCTGTTCTAGTGTGTGTATCCAAGATGGGTGTTATCTGGTATCTGCACATGTTCTCAGCCTGCTCTCAGCACCCCAAAAGGAAAACACTCTCAGGCCCCGTAAACCAAAGTGAGTGTGGCCCTGATCACATAGCTAAAGGCAACAGAGCCAAGCACTATGTGCCCCATCTTTAACTAATGGCCAAACCAGCTCCACAAAAGGGCCCCTTTAGTCAGCTGATCCAACTGCACTCCCCACCATGCAAACAAGGTCACAGGTGCCTGGGGAAGGAATGAAGCTTGTCCTTGGACATATGTTTCCAGGATCTCTTACCCAGGCTTCTTCTAATAGAAAGCTCTCCCAGGACTCTTAGCTTCCCTTAGTCTCAGGAAGGATTCTCTGGAGGCTGTTCTGCTGGCCCTCTTGGGAGTTTCTCAGCCTGCTTCTTGCTAGAGAGGAAATCTAAGTTCAACCGTTAACCCATCCACCCTAGATGAGAAGAGTTTGTGTTCACAGGAATCAGGGAACCTGCAGGACATCTCCCAACAAGAAGGGAGATTGCAGTGCTTCTAAGTGCTTTCAACGTCCATCCCCAACAGTGAGGCAAAGACAGGAGCTACTCTGCCCATTTGGTGGCTGAGGAAACTGATCTAGAGGGAGGAGCTTCAAACTGTCAGGTGGGGTTGGTATGTCACCATTTCCTTGTAAGTAGCTGCCTTTTCTAGTTTTCAGAGGAAGAGCCAATGCCCAGATTCTATTTGGAAGCAAAGAGGGCAGAGTCGGCTCTGAGGTTAGCTGTACAGTGCAGCCCTCCTGAGGTCAGAATGGATAGTTCAGGGACTGCTGTCCTGCAGAAGGAGGCTGATACCCCGTTTCTAGTTGATGAGAGTGACAGCTCCAGACATAGAGAGAGGGAGACAGGCATGCACCACACCTGCAGAGCTATGACAAAGGCTATAAAGGGAAAGAAGAGAAGAAAGCCCAGATTGAACAAGGGACTGCCTCAGTTTCCAGCAGAACAGAGAAGGGTCTGGCCAAACTCAAGGAATCAGGAACAGGAAATGGTTTTGTGGATGCCTGAGCCCCCATCCTCAGCCACCACACTATCTTATAATCCACTCTGTACCACCTTCCTGGGGAGAGATGATTGCATCCTTTCTGAAAAAATAAAGAACAGGAGGGAGAAGGCAAGCCCTCCCTTCTCTCCCTCCCTCCCTCTCTCCTTCCCTCCCACTCTCCCAGCACCTCCTCCCTCCCCACCTCCCGCCAGCTCTTGCTCTCCGTTGCTAAGTAGATGGTAGGTTTATTTGCGGCTGTCGGTTCCCAGTAGAAAAATTTCGTCTTGGAGAGCCGCCTGGATGGAAATGGCTTCAGCACCGATTTCATGGAGAAGGTCTGTGCGGTAATTAGTGTTCACGAGGGAGGAATTGGACTGGCAGGCTCCCAAGAAAACTACTCCCCAAAAGTTAGCTGGAGTCCAGAGGGCTACATCAAATGCAGTTTCAGAGTGTGCCTCTCTGTCTATATATAGACCTGCAGACAAAAAATGGGCGGCTTGGTGGCGGAAGGTTCATGGGGGGAGACTGGCCGTGGGAGGCAGAGGCAGCCTGAGCTGCAAAGACCACTGCACAAAACATAAGCTGCCCTCTTCTATGGCTTCTTGCTCAGTCCCAGGTGTCTCTTCCCTTCTTACTGGGGCTCCTTGCCCCAGAACAGAACCTTAGTAAGAGAGGAAAGAACAAGAAGAGGGAGGGAGTAAGAGGAAGGGGAGCAGAGAGGAAGGGTGAGCTAGTCCCATACTGGTCAGCACGGGACTGAATTCCTAAAGTCATTCCCTATACTTACCAGCTGATCTTGTCCTCTTAAGGGTCTAGCTGTTCCTCATCCCTCTCTTTATTAAGTATTCAGATGGCACTTCTACCTCCAGAAGGTTTCCTCTGCCCTTTCTTCCTCTGGGCACCTGTAGCTGAGGCTTACTCACCCACCATAGGCCATGAGCCATGGCCTCCTTCAATCCACAGCCACTCCCTACAAACGTCTCCTTCTCTTTCCCTTCCCAGGCCAAAGCTGGGCAAACAATAGCCCCTAAGTCCTTACAACTAGGTGCTACACAGACCATCTTTACCACCAATTTTCACATATGGCAGCCCTGAAACTTCTGCTCTCTGCTGGCTTCACCTGTCTGTCAGACACCACTGAGATCAGTCCCAAACCTCAAGAGTGTGTGAAACTGGAGGTCGAATCCATGTGGTCAGCCTTGGACACGGCACATAGCTGCCCATTAGCAGAAAGTTCAGGGTCAAGCAGTTGGCAGACAGGAATCTTCTCCACCCCACCCTTGCTGGCCTCAGCCATCCAGCTGACTTTTCTGGCCAAGGGGTATGATCGCTCAGCCAAGACAAAGTAAGGTGTGTTAGAGAGCCAAGAGAAAAGATAGATTCAAGGAGAAAAAGACAGGGCAGCTGGGAGAATCAGACCCATTGGATGGATGGCAAAAATGTAGGGCCCAGGGGTGGTTTTGACTGGCCCAACTCACTGGTTCAGGGTACCACAAAAACCTCTTCTCAGCTCTAACCCTTCCCATCCTCTCAATGATCTCAAGAACAGAGCCCTACATACCTCTATGAACACATGAGCATCACTGTCCCTCCAGCCACTGACCATTATCCACCCAGAAAGGGCAGAAGGCCTGGCTGGATGCAGCCATATGTCCACACACACTTTTATTCCCTCGTTGCCTTCCATTTGGTGGCAAACCATGGAAATATTCTCCCATCTGTTAATGCACAGTCTTCTGCCTACACAGTCGGAGACCTCTCGTGCTAATTGTGTGAACTTGCTGCTTCTGCTCAGAGTTCAGGTTGCTCCAGTCTCTTGGTACTCTCCACTCATCTCCAAGGACAGCAGTGGATCTGATCCCTGGTTATCTCATTGTCTTGGAGTGGTTGCTTAACCTTGGCCTACACACATGTCCTTTCCCTCATCTATAAGATGGTGCATTATAAGAGAGGCACATACTTTCTGTTCCTTCCTCATCCCCACTCATTCAATCATTGATTCTGGAGACCTGGACTCACAAACAGGAATTTATCAAACTCATTTCACAGGAAAGGAAACTAAGGTCCAAAACAATTCACTGGCTTTGAGGGCTGCAATTCACCCATCGAGAGCTTGCTTGAGGACTCCATGTATCTTCTCTTGTACACCATTATTCACCCCTCACCCTGTGCTTCTGCCTTATGCCAAGCCCTATAGCAGAGGCAGGACAGTTAAGTGTTCATTGGGCTGGTTCCCACCATGGAGTTCACTTGAGAACCCAGCAGGTATGTGGATGTAGTGTCCAAACTTCACCGGATTCCTCCCAGTGGACATTTGTTCCTCTTGCTCTCCCATAGACACCTCTGGAGCTCCTGACCCTACTCAAGTGTCCCTTACCAACCTGTACCACTCCTGAGTTGGAATCCAACTCCTCTAAGCTTTGTCTAGAACACTCCCACTTTCTTCTTTCCTTTCCTCCCAGCCTGTCTTCCCAGGTCTTGAAAATTCCTCTCACAAAAGAAACAATTGACACCACAGAGTCTCTTTGGGGAAGCATGAAGCTCTAGCTCTTTGTCACCCTGGTCCCTGCCAGCTCATTACAGCCTCCTGTAATTAGCATATTAGATACATGAGGTAAACAAAACACGCATGCATCTGAGATTCTCCATGTGAAACAAGATTGCTCTGAGCTGCACACAGTCTGGCTGTGCAGAAAGATGGGCAGGGACCCTGCTCTGGGGAGCACAGATGGGAGTAGAGTTCAATCAAGCTACATGTGCAGGTCTGATGCAGGGGAGCAAACAGTCTCAAGGCCAAAGTCATCGTGCGCACCATGGGGAATGGCAGCATCATATCACAGCCATCGCTACTGACAATAACAGTAATATCAATACCCTCCCAATCCATTATGTCCTAGGGACTCCGCTCACCCAGAATCCTAGCAGGTAAGTATCATCATTGCCTGTCCATGCGCAGATTACATAAACTACTCAGAGGCTCCTAAAACAAGCCACTGTCAGAATCTGACCTGTTATGCAAAGTGTGCAGCCCTTTCTATGACTCCAGACATCCTAAAGATAGAAACATTTAGGCATTGGCGGTTGGGTTTTTTTTTCCCCAAAATCCTCAGATGTCTGTTCACAGGAACCTTGGGGCCTATGCTAAGTCTGGGGTTAGGGGGGGAATGCCTGAAGTAACCAAGAGAACAATAAATAGTGTATGATAGAGAATATGGAGTTCAAGTTACAAGACAAAGGGGAAGGAAAAGATGAGGGAGAAGAATAAAAAAGAAATAAACAAAAATGAGGAACAGAGTGGAAAAGAGGAGCTTAGGGAAGGGAGAGAAAGCGGGAATAGAAGAGGAAGAGATGGAGAATGCAAAGCAAGAAAGCCAAAGGTGTCTGGAGGAAGCATTGTGGAATTGATGTTCTTTCCGGCTCCAGCCCTCCTAAACCACTGCAGGGGATCCAAACTCAATCACTTGCCCTGCACTGTCCTAATGCATGCTTCCCTCAAGGCCACTGTAGGCCAGGAATAAAAACCCTACAATGAGATCTGGCCTAGGCAGAATTGAACAGCTGTTTCAGCAAGGCTGCAGGGGCCAGGCAGCATTCAAAATGCACTGACTGCCACAAGACCTTTAATCTTTTGCTGCCTCAGTTTTCCTACCCTGTGAAATCGAATGATTACCCTAATAGCTTACAGACTTAGATTGAATGTGTCAGTCCAACACATTCAATACAACTCCATAAAACCACAAAAACCAACACATACTAAAATGCCAGGGAGTGCTCACTGTTGTCCTCACTGTAAAGTCCCTGCACAAGCCTTGACTCACAGGATGTGCTTGTCATACACCTAACAGCTGACTTGCTTGTGTTTATCTGGGGACTCCAATAGAAAAGTGCTTATGTTTCCACCCTCTGAAAAATTGTGTATGACCAATAAATGGTTGTGAGATAAATGGAGCATTGTGTCACTCCATACAGAAATGTCAGCCCTCTTCCTAGTCACATACCTTATTAGGTCTTTGATACAGTCGACTGATTTATCGGTTCAGTTTTCTTTCTTCCTCTGTTGGCTATGTGGGCACTGGATGAAGAGAAGAATTAGAACTGAGTGCTGGACTCTGTTCATCTTCCCCGTTTTTTAGCACATACCCCCTGCTCCCTCATGGGTCAGCAATTTGAGAGGGTGAACTGGAGATGCTCTACCAAGCCCAGAGCTCACATTCCTCTGAAAATATGACTGGCCCCTCAAGTAGGCTCTGAGGCCATAGGGAGTGACTCTGGGGTACAGCACTCTTGTCATGTCTACAGACCCCTCTCTAGTATTCACCCTTGGGTTAAATGTTATCAAATGCTTGTAGTTGAGCTTGTCTGACACTGGGTGAAAATCAAAGTCAAGTCAAGAGAGCAGCTTAAATAACTGAGAGTAAAGGAGAAAGCTCTGTGAAGAGCTGGACTATTGCCTGCCATCAGGTGTGATGTTTTGTTGTTGCTGTGCAGATGCATCACACACACACACATGGTGGGGCTTACACAGATACACAGATACACAGACAGAGAGACAGGCACACAGATACACACACACACAAATGGGGCACACAAACACACAGACAGGCATAGACTCACAGACACACATACAAGAACATACACACTGAGAGAGAGAAAGGCACACAAACACGTAGACAGGCATAAACACACAAATGCAAATACACGTACACAGATGTAGCGACACACACATACAATATACACACCTTGTTTTGCTCTTGTGACTTATACCATGTTTGGAAGAAGCCAAAGAAGAAAGCTGAGGTTAGTTTTTCTCACCAGGCACTTACAAAGGTCTTTTAGGCCCAGCTGCACTGCAACCGGAGGGTAGTGGACACAGCCTCCTCTTCTGATTCTGATCAGTTCAATTCAATTGTCCATGGTAGACTCCAGTACTGGGGCCTGCATGAAGATCCCAGCCCATTAGCTGTGGTCTTATTAGAGGGTTGTGATTTCCATAGACGACAACAGAAAAAAAAAAGCCATTCAAACGCACATGTTTTGAGTATTTGAACCTAGAAGGAGGGCCTCATTCAAGGGTGAAGCAGCAGGAGCTAGTAAATGGAGGAGGATTACATGGAGGTACTAAAAGCTTAGCTGGGCTCTTTAGATGGGAGGATCTGGTTAAGAATCCAGGAACGAGAGCTGGGAAGATTGCTCAGTGATAGCTACATTGGCTGCTCTTCAAGAGGACCTAGGTTCAAGTACTAGCATCCATGTGGCAGTTCACAATCATTTGTAACTCTAGTCCTAAGGAATCTAGTGTCCTTTTCTGACCTCCACAGGTACCACGCATATCTGCAGGCAAAACATTCAGACATAAGAAAAAATATTTCTTTATTTTTTATGATTTATTTATCTTTATTTTATGTGCATTGGTGTGAAGGTGTCAGATCACCTGGATCTGGATTTTCAGACAGTTGTGAGATGCCATGTGGGTGCTGGGAATTG
>LOEQ01000479.1:268060-303894 GCA_001685075.1 Bramus lutescens | reverse complement strand
CGGCCCGGGGCGGGGCGCTCCATGTCCTGGGCCTGGAGCCGCGCACACCGGGCGATGCTCCGCTCGCTCCCGAGCGCATCCGGCTGGGCCCCACTGGGGTCCAGCACCCGCAGCTCCCGAGCCCCGAGCCGCGGTGGGAGGGGCGCATCCCCGGCGCCGCGAGTGAGATCACCGCGGTTTATTTAAGGAGCCAGCCCTCGTCTTTGATAAACTATAGCGCTTGGTCCTGGTTTATAGCTTCTGTGAGGGGGAGAAGGGAATTATTTATGGTCCCCCTAACTGGGTGTGATATCAGCCGTGGCTATTATCGAGGCTAGTTCATCACCATAAAATAAGAAGTGTCCCTCGGGTCAAGGGTCTGTGCGGTCTCTCCTGTGGGTTCAGAGAGATTGGGTTGGGGGGTTAGGAAATATACAGCCGCTGAGCATCTAAAGATAAATGGAAAGAGGTGTGCTTGTTGGCATAGTTTAAAGAATAAGCAAATATACAGTTTTTTTCGCGTATACAGTGGGCGCTGCTGGGAAGCACGTGTGTTTTCGATGTATGCACGCCTATGCTTAGACACGCGTGTTTACATTCTTACCAAGCAAACCGTATGTAAATACACGTTTCCATTTCTGCCCCCACAGCAGGAAAGGTTAACCAGGTAGACGAGAGCAAATGGCACACCCCTGGGTGAAGCAGCTCCCCACGTCTGCCTCCTTAACCCCCTTGCTTCAGAGGTCTTTCATTAAGGCTATGGGTGGAGAATGAGGAATTACACAGGCCCTTCCTTCCATTATGACTGCCTTTGTATTGTATTTTGGTATTTGTGATTGCAAAGCTCGGGGCTGAGTCATCTTAATAGCACAGCCGCGGATGCAAATGTATGGAAATGGAGGCGCGCACAGATTTTGTGTGGAGCCGGGCTTTGGCAGGGTGGCCGTTCCCAGTTGGTTTTTTAGTGGCGCGACTACATGCACATATATTATAGTAATACTTTCTGGGTGCCCTCTGTAGGATGGGAGAAATGTGCTCCACATTGTATGTGACACATAAAGCCATATTGTAAGACAGTCAAAGGTTTCTCAGGAAGGTTTGCGCTGATTAATAAAGTGTTTATGACACTTTGTTTAGGGGAAGATTGTGATAGATATTTGAGAACCACC
This sequence comes from Bramus lutescens, assembly GCA_001685075.1. Classification (NCBI taxonomy): domain Eukaryota; kingdom Metazoa; phylum Chordata; class Mammalia; order Rodentia; family Cricetidae; genus Bramus; species Bramus lutescens. The sequence continues at coordinate 302,746 of LOEQ01000479.1, read as the reverse complement.
CAAATGAAATTGAAAATACCACGTTGTTATTGGAGGCCCTCCATCAGCTTGAGAGAGATTGCTGGAGAGTCTCATAATGGCTAAAAGTCGGAATCAAATGGGGAAACAGAAGATGGGAGGAGGGTTTGGATTTTCGAAAAAGGAAAAGCGACTGTGGATTTTTCCAGACCTAACCTTAACTCGTGGTTGTTTATTTTACATAGAATAGAATAGCTAAATGATGGAGTGTATTAGTTCTTTAATAATTTATAGAAATACTTTTATGTTGCAGTAATTACATTAAAGGTCACATATCAAAGGTAATTTGGTTGAGCAGCTGTGATGGTTTCTCAGAAGCAATCAATATCACTGTCCGTGGTGCTGATTTCACCAAGGGGCCTGCCAGATTAAAGAAGGCTTATTACCAGGCGGAAAGGCCCAGGGGAAATCAGGAGCACGGTGGAGCGAGGCGCTAGTCCCCCTTCCACCGATAATTAACACCATTCTCCATAATCTGTGCTAATCCCTCATACTGGGAGATCCAGTGGCATTTTTCTGAAATCACAAAGACAAGTTGGGCAAGAGGCGAGAAGAACCATGAATGTATGCTGGCAGAGATGGGGTGGAAATAAATGTCTCTGGTGGGGCTCAGATACAGCTCAGAGTTCCTTGTGCCACCCGGAGCACCGACCTTTCTTCAAAGGCTTCCTGAGGAGACTCGCCCTCACAAGCCTGCTTGCACAGTTCTCTGGGCTGGCAGAACTCACAGGGGGAGACCCGGAGAGAAAGAGAAGAATTGCAGCTACAGGTTCTGAAGGTACATTGTCCCCATGAAAACTCGCATGCAGACAAATGGAAAACAAAATGACCGAGTAAAATTATGCTTTAAAATGGAGTCATTTTGATCCCAAAAGCAGAACTGCCATTATTATTGTGAGCTGGTTCTCTCCTTGGAGATCAGAGGAAGTGTGCCGCCAGCAAATGCAGGGAGAGGTCCAAGCAAAATGCTCTTCAACCAAATCATACATCTTCCTGCCAGCTGAGGCTGTGCTTACAGATGCCTGTTTGGTTGGAAATGGGGCACAGGAGAAACCTCTTCTTGTCTGAGGCGGCCATAGTAGGGGTCTCAGTGAGCACCCTCTGCATCTGACTGAGGAGAATGAAATTGAAATGGGAATCTGGAAAACTGGTAAACTCGGCAATTTAGGCACTTTTCCAGGCTTCAAAATTTATTAAATCAACCCATTGAAATCATCTGTCTGCTTTCTTACTGAGGAGGTAAAGGAGGAAAATCTGGTACAGACAACACACTCTGCTTCCCAGCGACTTGCAGAGCTGGTATCACCTTGCAGCAAGAAAAAACAATCCATTGTTGTGCACAAAGACACATAAGCACACGTGCACACACCACTGAGGCTAACAACGCCAGCACAGCAACTGCAGCTAGACCAGAGGCACTCCTCACCACCTTCATCCAGGAGGACAGGGGAGCTAACATTCCTCTTGGAATAAGTAGAATTTTAGGGAGAAGGTCCCCAAGGGCTTTTCTTCTGAATCAGAGGCCAATTTCCTTGGAAATCAGCCTAATTGAAGCTGTTTGGAGGGCTGATGGAGTCATCGCCTGGACCAGTGTCACAAATGGATTATTATTCTTGAATGTGGCATGGTTTCCATAGAGTGAGATTACTAGACCATGAAGCCTCACCAGGGTCCTTGGGAATATGGCCTTTTGCCAGAAAGTCAGCATGATGTACTTTTTTTAGATCTCTCTCTCTCTCTCTCTTTCTCTCTCTCTCTCTCTCTCTCTCTCTCTCTCTCTCTCCTGTCTCTGTCTGTCTCCTTTCTTTCCTAATAGGCCAGTCCCTTCTATCATTCATCTTTACAGGGTGCAATTACATAATGTGACTTCTCAACCCATCAGCAAGCATTTTCCAATGTATCTCCTTCCCTCTTGGAGTTGCCCATAAAACTGGGGACAGAAGCCACACACACAAATATCATCAACCATGTAAGACAATAGACATTGCAATAAAATGGCCAGTGTAGTCAACTGCTTAGCATTTACAATGAGTACTTGATAGCACTGTACTAAATGATAGGCTTGATGCCACTTGTCACATCCCTTGTCTCAGTCTCTTTTTAAGACCACCCTGTGAGGAAGACACCATGATTTTGGTCACAAAATGGATAAATAGCTCTTGTTCAGTCACTGCCACTCAAATTCCTCACTTATGTTTGTGCTGTCAATTGCTTTAGAACTCTCAAGGGGACAAAGATGGCTCTGGGGGTTGGGTTTCCTTCAGGACATGAGCCAGTAAGAAGAGCTGGGAGTCAAATGAGTATACTAGACTAGCAAGAAACAGCCTTGCACCATGCATACACATCAAGGCAGGAGCCTGATCAAAAGGCCCACCTGAAAGAGAGGTGTTCATGCCTCATACCAGGGCTGAGAGCTCTCCAGAGTCTGAGAGTGCATAGGAGGCCCAGTGTAAGAACTGTGTGCCTTAAAACATAGCCCCACTGCTGAGTTCCAGATGCTTCAGCCTTTGGGACTTTGCAGAGGATCGTCTTCCAGGGATAGCCCATCTGCTCCCAAAGTTGGTAATATGGAGCCTAGGGAACAAAGCTCTGGCTAAGGAAATACAGACAATATAATGAGAGGTGGCCAGAATTACTCCTTCAGTAGCAGAAAATTCTTGGCCAGAACTGGAAGAAGTGGGGTGCTGATTTCAGTTAGCAGGAGGCCTGGAGGCAATGAGGAGGAAGCTGGTGTGGAGAGGAACTGGCATGCTGGAAGGGAGCTGTTTCTTCTTGGTAAATATTGAAGCTCCAATCTGCTACTTAAGATGGGCTTCTGTACCCTTAGTGGGCAACCAACACACGCTGCTTCTTTTTAACCACCCCTGAAGTCACACAGGAGACATGCAATGTCTCTGCCAACTCTGGCGCTTGCAATGCAGGAACTCTTATTTCCAAGGCAAATCAGGATGACCTTCTGAGAGCGTGCTAAGAAAGATAGCAAGATAAAAAATTGACCAAACGTAAAATTTGAGTTGAAGCCCTAACATTGCTGTCCCTTCTAGCATCTCACTTTCACTTCCCTTTCCCTCAATTTCATTTTCTCTCTTTGCTCACTTCTGTCCTGGTCTGTTTTTTTCTGCTCTCCACTCTGGCTATCTTCTTTTGCCTTTCTTTTCACCTTCCTCTCTTTTCCGCCCTCTCACTGTCTTTTCTCCCTCCTCTCCTTACCCCTGTCTCCTTTTGCTTACCCCACCTTGGCACCTAGAGTAGGCTCTAGTGGGTCCTTTGCCAGCCTTGAAGGGGCTTCCCCAAAGAGGCCCATCCCCCTTTCAAACTGCCCTGCCACTGAAGGATCCATCTAATTTTATGTACAACTGTAAAGATGAATGATAAGTAGAAAGGATAGAAGCAAGAAAGATGAATAAATTATAAAGGGCAAATGATGACAAGCCAGGGGTCCCCAGAGACAGTGATATGATAACAGAAACTAGAGACAAATTTATGAAGGGTGTAGTTAGCATGTTCAGAGGCTGTGAATTCTCTGGGGTAATTTTACAACTCCTGGTGATAGGCATAATCAAAGCGTTTCAGTTTAGAAATGTGATATATTTCTACTTGTCGGTCTTGCAGGAAGTGTCGGATTTGTCTCTGTGTAGTGAATCTGGGTCTTGTCACGACCTGTGTCTTCTCGCCCAATCTCTGCCACCTTCTGTGTCTTTATTTGAGATAGTAGTGTCACAGGCAGACCCACACACTCCTCCTGCTGTCCTTCTGGCTGAGTGCGTTAGTTTAGGAACCATAACGACAAAATACCACCAACTGGAGGTTTCAGACACAAAAACATCTTGGTTCTCGACTCACAAACCAAGGTTTGTAAAGTTTGTCTCCACTGAGTGCTTAAGGTCAGTGTCTCACATGCCACTCTTCTAGCTTCTAGAAGTCTAGGGACCCTCTTGTCTACAGGTGATCTTGCTGGCGCCTTGTGCTATTGTCCCCGGTCCTCTATCTCTGCACCCATGTGCTTCTCTCTGAAAAAAAAATTAGTCACATTGGGTCATAGTCCATCCCAAGGACCTCAGCTTGGTCCTCTGTAAATATCCTGTCTCCATCGCATCCTCACTCACACAGATAAGACTTCATTCTTTTGGGCACAAAGCAGTTTAATCTGTAGCTTTGAACAACATGCTGCCTTTGAATATTCCATGGCAGAAGAAAAAGACCTTCAGTGAGGCCTGAACTATGGGGATCCCATAAGGCCTTTCTCTGTGATTCCCACCTAACCTTATACTTTTGTTCTTCTGTGGGGAAAATAGGTGGTATATCTTTTTCTTTCCCATAGTCCCCAAAGAGGAATTGCCTATGTGTCCTTTAGGTAGTGGTCCTCAACTATATAATCTAGTACCCAAAGAACTTGGGCACAGTCTGTAGATGTTCCTAGCATCTGTGAGGAGTAAATCTAAAATCCTGAACTAAACATAGTTACCTCCCCAATAATGATCTGTTTTCCCAAATGTCATTTGTGTTTGGGAAGAGAAACTGTCTCAAGGCCGACAGTGGTGTAGAAGGCAGGAAACACAGCAGACTCAGAGACTGAAAATTTCCTCTTAGTGGCTGGTTCTCATTCATTTTGAGGACAAGTCCAAGGGTCCTTATGGTAGAAGGAGTTGGAGGTTATGTTAAAGAGCATTCACTAAAAGGATGTGAACATCCAGAGCATCCAAGTCTGCCTCCCTCCCTCCTCAGGGCACAAAACTAGCCATGCCCACTTTATGCTATAGCCTGCAGGGCAGACTCAGCCCAAGACCTGCCAGTTTGGGTACCATTTCCAGTTCTGCTCTCTCCCCTGACTCACATGGAACCAATGATCTGAGTGACATGAGATGAAAATTTGTTCATGACAGAGATGGAATGAGAACCCAGGCCTTCTAAGCTTATCCACTTGTGAGGGCCCCACCTCCGTCCTTTGGAAGACTCTCTCCCACCCCAATTTACGTGCAGCCCAGTATCCCTTTGCTATGTGGCACCACCCTGAGCCCATTATGCAGAAGGCAATACGAAGGTGAAGAGAGTGCTGAGTCCTCAAGAGAAGAGTCAAAAGGATTTTTCCCAGAGACACAGCCAGCTGAAACAAGGGCTATACCTACAGCCCACACAACTTGCCTGTCTGTCACTCAACCCACACTGTCAGCCCCAGGTTCCACTGCCACCATTGCAGAAACAGCCTAAGTCCTCTCTGCCTCATGGTTTTCCTCATGCACCTCCCTCCTAGACAGGACACTTTCTTCTTCCTTGCCCTGTCCTCATTGACCTTAAAAGTCCATACACTTATCATATAAATGACTGTGGACTATGGAACGCCCAGAACCAGAAAGCAACAGTGCCTGTTACCCTGAGCCTGACTTCAAGAAGGCCTGTGAGTAAATGGTTGCTGTCTAGGGACCTAGGTTTAGGTAGAGCTGCCAAAACAATCCATGTGACTCCAGCTTAGCTCAGATCCCCGGAGTCACCTTCTAGGTTGTTTGCCTCCACAATCCCTCCTAATTCTGACATCCTTCATATTTCTAAGAACAATAGAGCCAGCATTCCCCACATTGCTTAACAAGACAGAATAAAGGGTGAGTGGGAAACTCCACTCTCTCCTTTGACTCACGTGGAATCAGTGATCTGCGTGACACAAACTGAGAATTTTCTCCAGACAGAGATGGAAGAAGAACCCAAACCTCCAAGGCTCAGCCATGTGGGAGGTTTCCAACCTCTCCCTTTGGAAGACTTTCTCTCACACCTGAAAAGGAAGCTAGTATGTCAAGTTTATGTGCAGCCCAAAATCCCCCTTGCTAGTGTGATCACATCTTCTGCCACCATTGATGACAAGCATAATAAAGCAAGGGTCAGATATGTTCCTCTCTGATGTACCCACCCTGAGCCAAAACTGGGTTCCCAACAGCAAACCCATCCCTTCACTCTGCTCAGTCTGAGGGTTCAGAGAGGCATTTTGCAATTTGCCACAGCACTGGATGATTGTGGTACAGTACAGACAACTTGTCCTATGTTCAGAACAGAACAAAATTAACACAGTGGATTGCTGAAGATATTTATAATGTGGTATTAATGACAGGTGTCTGGGCATTCAAGAAAGATAAATCAAGCTGTCTCAAGGAATTCTAGTTCCAGTGGTGGCCACTCAATCCCAGGCCCTTGCCCTGCTGGTACCTTCTTCATAGGATAACCAGTGTTATATTTGTGAGCTAAAACTCTCATCACCTTTACCCAGAAGATCTTCTGTTACCCAGAAGATCTAGCCAGTGGCCCAATCCTCCTCTGGATTCCTCAGACCCCTAAAGCTCTTGCTCATGTTATCTTCCTCCGAGGCCTCTGTTTTGTTTCAGTCTCCTTTTCTGGGCACTTTCCATTCCCCCTCAAGGCCCAAGTCTGACATGAGTTCCTCTCTTCAGACTCTGTCCAAGGAAGCTTTGCAATCCCTAGAGTCACCCAGCACTGCTTTTTAGTCCCAGAGTCTTCTGTTAACATTGATAGTCAGTCACCAGTGCTTGCCTTGCTTAGTTCAGAAGAAGCATGGGGGTAAGTTAAAGGCAGTTTCTCTTTCTGCTGAGTGTCTCTGCTGACCTCACAAGGGCACACAGACTGGTCCATCCTCACAATTCCTCTATCCATATCATGTAGAGCCCCCCAGAGGGTTCCTAGCTTAGCTTTCCCTGTTGGGTATGTTTGGAAAGAATACAAATCTGGCTTTGTGGTGTTGGGTACATGAGAAAGGTGTGTTGGCCTCAGTAATCACAACTGGTGAGGATGTGAGCATGGAGGTGTGTGATGTGAGGTGTGTGTGTGTCCTCAGGATAAGGAACCTGAGGTTGGGTTGCCACAGGGGCTGTGCCTGTGTGAGTCATGGTAAGACTATTAAATGGTTTCTCAACCTTTCATCAGAAAACAAGCCTGAAACACAAGATTTCTGTGTGAGCTAGTGCTTCTGGACGGATGTGCCTTAGGACTGGATGGGTTCCTTTTAGAAAGCATGTGTGTGGGTGAGCAAAGGACCAGATGCCTCTGTGTTTTGGACCAGTGGGGTTCTGGAACTGTGAGTTGCCTTGAACAATCAAAGATGAGCAACCCCAGGTGGTGATGGCAAAGAGTGCTATTGTTCTTTATCAAAGTCCTCATGAAAATAGTTGTATCAGGAAAAAAACGCTGCTGTTTAATGGGACGAGGTCTTTCTAGGTCCCCCAAGTCTATTATGGTGTAAAAGCACAATAGGATCAACACACTTGTGGTATGCCCTCAGGAAACCACCAAGGGGTGCCAGAAAGGTAGCATTCTCTTCTGGTTGCCAAGTAGGCACAAGGCAAGAGTTTGACTCAAAGCCTTGTACCTAATTCTGTGTCCAGAAGAGGAGAGGCAAAATGATGCCAAACACTCAATTCCACACTTAAAACACCAATGGCTGTGAAGAAAATGTCATCCTTCTGGATGGCTTAGGTCTGAGCTTTTTACTTTCTATAATGAAGTCATGTGTATGAGCCCTTTATGTTCCAAGAATTGCTATAAATTACTCAAGTGTAATTATTAATGACAAAACAATGATGTGAGCATAGATGACCTTCTGGGTCCTTTGCTGCAGTGAAACCCTGTGATTCCTAACTCGAGTACATTTGAAATAGAGAATAATAAAAAATACAAAATGGTTAAAACATGCAGCTTGGACTATTTCACCTGTTTGTTTTCAGACAAGAATAATGGCAGTGAGCCATAATGACCAGAAATTGTCCAAGGAGGAGGAAAGCAGAATTTTGCTGGGTGTGTAAGGCAGGAGAATTGGGAGGGTGGAATGTTAGTTAGCTTTCTATCCTTATAAAGAAAAAAGTTTGTTTGAGCTATTTGGGATACTCTAGCCCATTGCCAACTGTCTTACAGCAAAGCAACCCATCATAAAGAAACAGAACCACATATATCAGCACCAGAGGACAAAAAGGAGGACCTGATCTAAACAACACAATCCCTTAAAGGGGATATTCCCAAGTGCTACCTTGGGGACCTTTAGGGACATTCAACATTGAAGCCATAGCAGTTACCAAATTAAATAAGTAAATAAAAGGCTTTGGGATGGGAATCTGAACTTTCCTCCTACTCGGGGCTGAGAAGGGAGGATGTTTGCAGAATGAAGGACCTTTCTCACACTAATATTCTTCAGAATCTCCAGCCCCTTAAAGCCTGTGAGTACTCATCAACTTCAGGTGAGCAAACCACCCAAAATCCTATACTCACTGTGGCTCCAAGCTCAGAAAGCCCCTACTTCTCTTCCCCTGGAAAAATTCTGCCACCCCACCTGACTGACTGCCAGAATCCCCCATAGGTCAGAACCTCACTTCAAACTCCTGGTTTCCTTGGTGGAGCACTCCCAGAACATTGTCACCATTACAAGTCTACTGTTGTTTGACTCTCCCAGACTAATAATGGACATCAGACCACAAGACCACTGAACTAACATTACTAGGTCTTTATTAGAGTTAAGGAGGTAAAATCTTGGGTTGTAACTTCACACCATATGACTTATGTCTCTCAAACTGTACCATTTGCATTTGAACAGGATCCCTACAGAATTACTAAACATGAAGAAGTTTGACAGTCGCAAGCCTGACCTGACGTTCTGGAGGTTGTTGTCAGTGTCTGAGCACCCCCAAAAGCAGATTGTAAAAAGCATTTGAAGGAAAGTGGAGCTTTCTCAAATGGGCTTAAGACAGTGATCCCAGGAAACAAGTCCAATAGTGAGAAACTGTAAAAGGGAAGAGAAGAAATCAAATAAAGGGCATGCTGACAGGCAGGCCAGCATTCACCACGAGAGGTACTCAGCCCACCAAAAGATTGAGAAACAATGTCAGATATATTCCTTAGAATCCTCCCACCTAGGGGCCAGTGTAAACATCAATGCCCACCAAGATTTAACTGAGGATGTGTCCGTGAATTGTTAACTCCCCAGCTCTTCTGCCTTGCCAGTGGGGTGGCAAACTGATACCCTTGTCCAGACAAGTCTCTTAAGCCAGAAGTGCAAGTGCTGGCAGCTGGGATGGCAAAGTTTTAAGGACAGGGTTCCTTCTGCTTCTGTAGTCTGAAGGCTGGTAGAATGCTCTTAAATGGGAAAGTGGGTATGGAACCCTGCCTCTCAAGCCATGTTGAGAGTCACCATTCACAGAAAACTCAGTATGACCCGTGTGCTCTGCAAATACCCTCTCATTTAAAGAAGTCTCACACTGTTCCTAAAATCTGAGTGCTGGCAGTGCTGTTGCTAATAAGAGAAAAAGGAGAAGGGACTTGCCCACGGTTCCATGGCCAGGACACCAGCAACATGGAAAAAACGGAGCTGCACAAAGCCAAGAACACTGCCATCATGCAGAGGAATGATCACACAGGTATCCACAACACAGACTCTGGAGTTGGTTCATATGAATAATAATGTCAGGGTCAGTTTCTTCCCTTGTAGTTAGAAAGAGGTTTTCCTGGCTCCATGCATCAAATATTCAGCTGAGAAGGGCAGGGTCTGCTGCCTCCGTCCCTTATCAGGAATGCGAAGCTTCCCTGAGGTTCCCTGCTCGGCAGACATCTATGTATGCCTCAATAACCAGAGTCATGTCACAGAGCCATGATAATAAGTGCTTCTGTTTGTGAAGAAAAGAGAGCTGTACACTATGAGGAGGGACCAGTAGGCTTTTCCCCCAGACCGGTAGAGATGGGCAGAAGTTACAGAAGAGCAAGCTGGGTGAAGCAATACTGCAGCCTCAGCCACAAGCTCCATGAGCCGTCAGTTCAGAGCATCACTGGATAGCTTCAGCCCAGACGGACTGAGGTGAGTCAGGAAGGTTGGTCGGCTCTGCCCTCTGCTCCTTAAGACCCCTCTCGAGACTCAGTCAAAGTCATGTACAAAACCAGCCAGGGCCATAAGCTAATATCGGTCAGCACCATGGACAAGACCCACTCTTTCGAGCTCCGGAATCTGTCAGCACCATGGACAATATCCACTCAGTCTCTATCAGGCGTCGGTCAGCACCATGGACAAGACCCTCTGGCGTCTGTCAGCACCACGGACAAAGATCCACTTGGGTCACCCTAAGAAGTCAATCAGCACCATGAAGAGAAACTCCGGAGCCAGTCAGCACCACACAGAAGGGCCATTCAACAGCCACTTTAGGTGGCCTGACTGACCCAGAAGTGAGAGAGGTCACAGCTCTGTCTGATCCGAAATCCAAGGATTCCCCTGGCTTTTACTATGTTCCCATTGCCAAGCCCCACTGCACCAGAACTGATACAGCCCTCCTCCTCTCCAGCCCTCCTAAGCCCCTTTATAAGAGAACACTCAGGTCCTGAAGGTCAACAAAATCCCTGATACTGGATGGATTCCGGGCCCACATTCACACAATCTGGCGTCCAATCCCAGCTCCCTTCTGAGCTGTGTTACCTGGGGCTAGTCATTTCACTTCTCAGAACCAGTCGTATGTTTGTACAAAGACTGCCTATGGAATTATGACATAGTGTATATAAATCCCTGAGTACCTCTTACAGTAGGGGATGTTCCCACTGTCCTGTTGCTATCCTGTCTCCTTCCCCAATATTACCTGATCCACCACTGTCCCTATTTCCCTGGATGACAGATAGCTCTAGATGCATCGCTACAAACATCCAGTCACACAAACCAGCCCAGGACTGGTCACCCGGGAAACCATCAATTCCCACCAATAGAATGGCAGTAGTGACAAAAGCACCCATGGAGGTGGCTGCACCAATCCCTGCTGAGGCCTGGATATGTTTGCAGAACACATTTTTAGATCATTCTATTTGTGCTGCAGGAGAGTGATCCTTGTGTGAGAAAGACATTTCTGTCTCCAACTCCCATTCATTCACTAACTTTTTACCATCAGCGGGGTGAAGGAAGCCCAGGAGAGTGCAAAACCTAAGCCCATGGGAACAGAAGCAAGAGCATTCCCAGTCCCCTGTGTGGTCGGAATGGTCCAGCAGGCCCTTCAAGACAGGGAGACAGAGCATCTGAGATGAATATGCATTCAGCCTCTCCCGGCAGCCCTGACAGCTGGCACCCGACAGCTGGAACCGCTCAGGGCCTGCAAGAAGGTTTTTAATTCAATTCAGTAAGAGTTTCCTAAGCACCCACCAGGAGAGTGGCCCTACACTGGGTGCTGTTTGGCAGATGGAAGCAGGAGAGGGTAAGGACCCCCGCCTCCCTTTGGGGCTTCCCTTCTGCAGAAGAGGAAAGGTGTACATGCCAAGCAATTAGAGGACAATGGATTGAGACTTGGGCTGCAATTCCGAGTCAGCGTGGATCAGGAGTGCTGAGAGGAAGTGACTATTCATTGAGTCTCCTCAGCAAGTCACTGTGCAGGGAAGGCACAGCCTTTGAGAGATGGGAGGCTTGCAGGTAGACAAGAGAACCTGGAGGTGGCATACCCAAGAGGTGACAGCATGAACAAAAGCGAGAAGGAAGGAGAAGTAGTTGTAAAAAGAAATTTATTCAGAAAGGAGTTGGGGGGGGGCTTTATAATTTGGGATTGAACTGCCATCCAGTGAGGAACATGGCCCCTTTTCTTTGGGTGCTTGGATACTGCAGAGGCATCCAGAGTAGGAAAGTAACTACCTCAGCCTGTGCAGATGGAGATCAGGGAAAGCCTAATAGAGGAGGGGCACAGAAATGGGAGCAGGGCACTGTGGTTGGCTTTCCTTAGTCTCCCTTCCCAGTGATAGGCTCAGTAGGCAGAATTGGCCCTCCTGGGGCATCTAGAGCTTGTACTGAGTATCTGCCTAGCAGAGATGACTCCCTTGATTCTCTGAAAATCTTGCTGGTGGGAGATAGAAAGGAAATTTAGTTCTCTCTGGGCCTCTGAAGCTGCTGAATAAAGCTGCTCTCCTTTGATCACATGGAAGACACTGCCCACCTGCAGGAGAAAATCTGTATGACAGGACCAGTCACACGGAACTGGCCAGGGTCCTGGCTATCTCACCATTATACATGGAGTTTCTTTGGCACTCTGGTTTGTATGAAAAGAGAGAAAAGAGATGCTCAAACACAGAGATGCAGAGGATAGCCTGGACTCCTACACTGTGAATCTTTTGTGTGCTTACCTTGGTGCTCCAGCCTTAGAAACCCTGAATGCCCTTCCCCTTATATGATCAACCCATCAGAAAACCTTGATGCGTCCTCTTAGGTTAGTAATCTCAATGTGTAACTAAAATGCTTCCCTGCCATTATTTCTCTCCTAAGAATCATGGAAGCTCTGAAAATTAGAGTTGGAAGGGACCTTAGCACTATCCACTTGCCTCCATTTTGAACCCAGCTATGGCAGTCCAGACACAGTTGGGCACAGCTCTGCTGAGTTGCCTAATCTTGGTTTCCTCTGTAGTAAAGCCTTTATTCATGATTGACAGATTAAGGGAACCCACTATAATTCACAAGATGTGGAGGACACAGGCTCCATTAGCATCCATATTAAGGGGCGTGCTCAGCTCAGTTTTATTACTTTGGAGTAGAGACTCCAACAATGTTTCCAAGATAACGTCCTGCCAAGCCTGCTTTAATGAACAGATACAAAGCCTGTGTAATTAGCACAGCAATGCCATGACACAATACTAGTACAGCACTTGCAAGCACTGTTCTCAGCTGGGGAAGATGAAGGCAGGCCTCTGCAATTTCAGCTACTTGGGAAGCTGAAACAGGAGGATCACAAATTCAAAGCTTGCCTGGGATACTGGACAGCTTAGTGAGACACTATCTCAAAATAAATAAAAATTAAAATCAAACACAAAAATTCTGGGGATGTGGCTTCATAATAGAATATTTTCTTAGTGTGTGTGTGAAGCTCAGGGTTAATCTCACATGGTGATGAGTGTTTTGTGTCCTGAAGCTGGGAATATAGCTCAATTAGTAGAGTGCCTATGTACCGTGCACAGATTCTGTATTTACTCCCCAGAATAACACTAGTGTGGTGTTGCACACCTGTACTCTTGGCACTAAGGAGGTGGAAGCAGGAAAATCTGGGGTTGAGGGTCATTCTCAGCTACATAGTGAGTTCAAAGCCAGCCTGAGCTACATGAGACCCCCTTCTCAAAGAGAGGTGTTTTTGTGTGCGTGCCCACACATATGAACTTTAAAAAGATCAATTTCTTATAAATTCTAAATTATCCTCAACCTTGTCTTGGTGAGTGCCAAATTTAAAGACTTCAAATAACTCCTTAGTATTTAGCATCTGTCAGACACAAAGAACTCAAGGTTTCCAAACTCAAGGGATCACAACCTCTCCAGAAAGCTGTCCCTTGTAGGTATGAGTCCCATGTTCTAATGTACACTGTCCTGGAAGTCAAGGGTGCTGACTACATTATGAGGTGCAGTAGATTGCCCTGGATCCACTCCCTACTCTCAGACTCTATAGGTCTTTGCTTTGGTTGTGAGCTCTAGCCTTCTCCTAACTGGGTGTCCCTGAAACTTTTAGGTCACAGGGAAAAATATGTCCAATCCATGATGGGTCGTTCCATGATGGCAAACCTGCTTGGCACCTATTTAAGTCCCACTTTCTCCTTCCCCCAAGTTTTGGGACAACAGTGTGTGCTATCTTCCTCTCTTTTTAGTAAGTGATTTATCTGGGGGAACTTCATATTTTCTTTTAGGATAAACTGAGCTAATGTGATGTGCTTGTTTTAACTTGCAAGGTTAACTGATCTAATTATCACCGGCATTTAGTTAAATCCTGTGTCTGGGCCAGCTGCAGGTGTGGGCTTTGAGTCCCGCCAACAGGAAATCTCTAAAACCAAGACAATCTAACGCAGTGGCTCTGCTGGTATGAGAGCTTTCCTAATAATTTATTTAATTAATAATAATATATGAATTATTAACAGCCAGAGATAAATAGGGTATATTTATATTAAACAACCCTACAAGGAACTGCTAGCTGCTTCCTGGGCCTCCTTCTCAGAGGGAACACCTTTCCAGCTCCATACCTGTGGATATGGAAGGAATACAGAAAGATATAACAGTGCCCAAGAGCTGAGCTGCTCTGGAATGGGTTGTAGATCTAGAGTTTCAAGTTGAGCTCAGACTCCAAAGAAACCTGAAGTGTTACTTCACTCCTTAAAAGCTGGACTCAGTCTTGCAAAACACAGGTTCCTAAGAAGAAAAGTGATGGCCCGTATTCTTTGAGCTGGGAAGATGGCCTCTGGAATTGGTGTGTGGCACTGAGTGTTACTCCTCTTGGTCCCATGTCCCAGGAATGTGGTAGCAGAAGTAAACTTGAAGGACATTGAATGACCGATGAATATGCTTGACAATTGTAATATGTGGCTAGGTTAGAGTGGCCTGAAAAGAACCTTGGAAGGCAGGTAGGAGGAAGCAGGCAGCACACCATATACACACCACAAGGAATTCCTGGCTTTATGAACCTACCTCTTTCCTAGCACACAAAGAACAGCCTCCAGGCCACCTGGAGCTATAAAACCCCTGCCAGGGCAGCTCAGGGTGCCAACACTGTTCAAGAGAGTGCAATGGAATGAATGAGACATGGCCAAAATCCTGTTAGGTTGTATTGTTTTAAGAGTGGATCAGGTCCAACAAGCAGCTGCACTGGAAATGCATTTTCTATATCCTGAGGCCCAGATGCTGGACAGTCTGAGTCACTCAGTTTCCAACCAGTGCGGAGCTCTCTTCTACCATGTGAATGGCCCTGAATGAAAGTGCGCTTACAAAGCCACATGTAAAATGTGCATGAACACACAAAGTGTGTGTGTGCATATGCATGCATGTGCGCACACACACAGATCATAGCTAGTGTACCCTTGCAAACACAAGGGAGTACGCACACCAGGGCACATGCCATGTATGTACACACAGTTACATATACATTGCTACTGCATGCACACACAAAAAAACATATGCATGCACATATGCTGTTCCTTGGCCTCCTTAGGAACTGAAAGAGAATGTGACTCTATAGAGACAGGCGAAGATAAACTCTTGATTTCTGATTTCCAAAGCAGTTTGGACAAGGTCCTCTGAAATGTATTAAAATGCTAATCACTGCATCTGTCTGAACCCTGGCAGCTGTGTGACTTGGGGGGTGGGGTGGAAACAGAATGGATTGTGCAGCCTGGAGCTTCTTGGCTCTTTTGTCACACATTCTCCATACTCTACCCCTTGCCTGCTCCCCGTGGGCTACACAGGCCTCTTCTGGCTCCAGTCTGTTCCACAATGGCCTTGGCTCTGATGAGCGATAATCCCAAGGGTGTGGGTCCTCAGTGCTAACATCACTGCCTTTCTTCTAGCTCAGCCCAGAGTTCTTTCTAACTAAGGTCCCAGGCTGTATCCAGGAAAGCAGAGCCAAGTTCCTCTGTATCGCTATCATGGCCTCCCTACTCCTAATCTGCATACCCCAGATACCTCTTCTCAGACTTTCCACCAGCTGTAGGTGATACCTGGGCATTGCTTCAGGTACTCACCTACCCATGGCATGACCTTAGTGCTGACACCAATATCCAAAAACAGCTCCTGCACCTGATGCTTCACTAATATGCAAGCTCTGCCTTGCTCCATCTGTTTTCTGGCCTGCCATTCCCCAGTAGCCAACATTCCAAACTCAGCTTAGCATCATCCTCTCTGGGAAGCCTTATCTGGAGTAGACTGGATAAGCCACCTTGTTCTCCATGCCCAGAGTATAACCATGTCCCTCTAGCTGACCCTTTGTCTAGATTGTGTGATGTAAGCACTGACCTAGCCAGTTCTCAGAAGCTGTGGCCATTGGAATACGTGGGAGGATAGATGTGTAGGTGGGAACCTAGATGCCTGAAACAAATTACGCTTTTAAGGGAGCCATTAGCAGATATCCTGGTACAGGATCTGGTCAGCCTGTGTGAGCACAGGCGTCACAGAAGGCTGCTTATGCCCACATCCTCCACTCCACCTGATGAGAGCCAGGCTCCCAGCAAAGCACAGTTCCATTTTTCCTCTTAAGCATCAAACTGTCATTTCACTAAACACCATCTGGAGACTCCTGGCTTCGGCTCCTCTTTTCTCCCAAACTCTTATTAATGTGATGGGTGTTTATTCCTTCTTCCTTCTCTCCACTTCCTCTGGAGCATCTCAGCCCTGTGGCCTGCAGACATTCATCTTATCTTCTGGGAGTGCTCCTCTGCTAGGGTGGGAAGCTGTCTTGAGCTCCACTCAAAGCAGCTGACAGTGACAATGAGCAGCCAGAAAAAGAACAGGAATGAGCATGATGGCCCTCAGGAAACAGTCCCAGGCAGGCTGGAAAGGAGGTTGGCAGAGGATGACTGGGGCAGGAGCTTGCATAAGCAAAGCCTATGGTGGCATGTCACCTACCTTCCTTGCTGCTGTGATAGAACACCCAACAGAAGGAACAGGAAGAAGGGAAGGAGGAGAGGGGAGGAAAAGGAGGGAGGGATGGAGGAAGGGAAGGTTTACTCTGGTTCACAGCTTGATGGTACATCTTGTTATGGTTCGGAAGTCATGGTAGCAGGGGCATGATGCACCTGGGTTGCATTAGACCCATGGACAGAACGCAGAGAGAAATGCTCGTGTTTGGACTTCCATCTCCTTTTTATTCAATCTGGAACTCTGGTCTATGAGATAGTACTGTTCACATTTAGGGTTATTCTTCACATTTTATTTAACCCAATCTAGAAACTCCCTTTTGTCTCATGATGCCCAGAGGTTGTCTCCATCATGATTGCCATCGAGTGGATAGTCAAGAGTAACAGTCGGTGGCCTTCCACTCTGGTGGGTTGATCTTCCTAAAATTCCAGGACCCCCAGTGGCTCCCTAGTGCTGCCAAATGAATCTGGGCATTCTAACAACAGTACCTGAGCTCATTCTTTCTGTGGCCAGCACAGAGTGCTTTTTCCTTTGTATGGGTGCCCATGCCATGGAGCCACACTAGTCTCTAAATCTTTTTTGAAATTTATGTATTTCTATTTGTGTCTGCATGTGTATGTGAATATATCTGTATGGTCGGCATACAAGAGCCTGTAAAAGCCAGAAAGTGATGTTGGAGTCCTTACAATTTGAGTTACAAGTGGCTGGGAGAAGCCATGTAGGTGATGAAAACCAAACTCTGGGTTCTTTACAAGAGTAGTAAACATTCTGAACCATCTCACAGTCCCTGGTCTCCGATTCTTGCTTGTCCTTGAAGGAGTACTCTACACTTCTCTAAGCTGCCATCCCTTGCCACCCCACATGCACTTCCCTTCTTTCTCACAAGGCATGAAACCCCTTCCCTCATGATCTGATCCATGTCACACTGCTTCACAGACTGCACGGTTCTCACTTGAAGGTGCACCAGTCTCCTCTGATGGTGATCACTACTACACTCAATTGAGGACCGAGCACACAGTGGGGTCACAGTCAATGTCTTGTCCTTAAACAAAGTGGATGGTAGCAGTGACCCCAAAGAGATGAACCCCAACTCCTTAGAGACTTCTACTTGCCATCAGAGTCTTCCTCCAGTGTCCCCCTTGGAGGGCTGCCCATTCTGGTCCTTTCTGGGCTGTGGCCTGGGCTGGCACTCAGAGGCCAGCTCGCTTCCGCTGGTAGAACATTAAACTAATGTGTGTTGTGTCTCATTAGTAGCATTCTGCTTGTGCCAGGGCCAGGCAATTTGATGGGTACTTGATTGGGTATTCTGTTTATTTATGGCAGGAAAAGGATTCTTTATAGAGGACTGAGCAGCACATTTCTGTCCCTGTGGCACTGGGAACTTCTGGCAATGAAACAATTGTGAATTAAGACTAAATAAATAATATACAGTAAGTAATACAGACTGCACGCCTCCACAGAGAAAGCTCTCCTTGGGCAGGCCATAGGAACAACCACAGCCAAGCCTAGAGACTATGCACAGCCCACTCAAGGGGCCAATGGTAGCACAAACTAGAGTCTGGCTCCATGACCTGGCAAGCCTTCACTTCCTTCCCTGTGCCTCGGTCTTAACAACTGTTCCACATTCACAGGAAACCTGTAGCTCCCTGGTCTTACCAGTTGTCACAAAGCCAGAGGGCAGGTGTTCTGCTGAATAGAGAGACAAGGTGTGGCTGTAGAGATGAAAGATACCCAAGAAAACAGCACAAGTACTTCTAACCCATGACACAGCCCTGAAATACCCAAGAGAGGAGACCTGCCTTCCACATTGGGATCATGTGTCCAGTAGGGAATAGATCTGAGAACACTAGCCCAGAAAGGTGATACAAGCCCTCCTGAGCAGGTTTGCTGGAATCAGCTGGGAGATTCAGCTGGCATTCAAAATCTACAGGTGACAGCGTAGCCCCCAGCCTTGTGCTACCAAATAAGAGTAAGCCAGAACTGAAGAGACTTCTCCCTTCTTCACCTGCTAGGGCTGCTGTGTGACACACGCTTCACCCAAGTCAGTGCCAGGAGTTCTGAAACGCATAAGCCTGTGATTCTCAGCCAGCCTGTCTTAGAAGCACACCTCCATGCCCCAAAGAGCAGACCAGCCAGAGCTCCTGGCTCACCTCAGGTGGAGAGTCCTGTGACATCAGACAGATGAGCACAAAGCTTAGATGTCTCTCTTTGCCAAAGTGTGGGTCAAGCCTTCCATCATGAGAACTCAGGCAGCAGACGGGAAAGGCTCACCTGAGCCCTCTACAAACCAGAGGACAGGGTGGGGACAAGTGGGCTATGCTTGGGTGTGGTCTCCAAGGCTTCAAGTGGGATAATGGAAGGCACAGGAAGGCCTCACTCCCAAAGGTAAGTGTGGTGTGCATGTCATTCAGCTCATCCACTCTTCCGCCTTCCCTTCATCCCACCTTCCCTCATCCCTTTCTGCTCTTCCTCTTCATCCTCACAGAAACTCATTGTCTCTCTCGCCAGCCTGTGCACTCGTGCTTTCTGCTTTCCAGAGGTTTATGCATGAAACTAATTATGCACTGCTAATTTGGAAGCTAGCAGCTCTCCTGCTAGCGTTCATTTAATTCAGGTTGTTCTGCTGAGTGGCATTTCTGTAAATATGCTAGGGGACTGGGGACCTTTCAGGGAGAGTTACTGGAGAGCAGGGTCAGGAAGAGGAGTCTGGGGGTCTGGGAACCTGTCAGGGAGGGTTATTGGAGAGCAGGGTCAGAAAGAGGGGGCCCAGGAGTCTGGAGGTTGTATGCTTGCTCCTGTGGGAGGGCAGAGCAGACGGGGGCATCAGTACCGTAACTGGAGGACTCATTAGTGCTCCTGGATGGGTCTTCTGAGGGGTAGAACTATGACTATAAAATGTCTATAAGGTTGAATAGGACACACTGGGAAACTGCCCACAAAGGTGAGAAAGTGCTTGCTGGGTTGGCAGTACTCATTGGGCATTGGTGGTTTGCTGTGCAGGACAGGAGTCTGGCATCTCCAAGGGCAATGGGGAAGGGTGCCAGCAAATGTCAGAGGTCTTTGTCCTGGGCATATCTCTCCAAGGAAAGATGTCTGGAATGAAAGTGATCCTAAGTGGCTGGAGTCCTGGGGTCCAAGGACAGAGCAGGGGAGGTAGAGCCTGTGCATCCCAGTCTAAAGACTGCTTCATCTTTGCCTCCTTAGAGGGCTTTAAGGGAAGGATTCAGGATCCCTGTGCCCCAGGGTCCTCTTCTGGAAACTGCAGAGATTCATTACATTCCTTCTTCCAAGTCCATGGGATCTACAAAGGCCTGTGAAGAGAAGGGTGCTTGAGTACTTGGTGAGTTCTCAGACAGCCCCAGCAGGGTGCTCCTAAGGGCCACTTCTCGTCTGCTGTAGTCAAGTCCAAATTCACAGGCATGTGACCTGTCTACTCCCACAAAACCCCTCATAGTCAGAAAGGCTCGTACCTAAATTAATGACTCTCTGTCACCATCTCAAAGTCCCCGTTATGTTTGAACTAAGGGCTCTGCATTTTTATTTTGCCTCTGAAAATGAGGTCACTGGTCTCACATGGACCCTATTTCATGAAAATATTTTCTAAGGACTTCTGTGGCCTTTTGTGTCTCCTGGAAAGGAACTCTCTGAGGACCTAAGGGGGTCTTCTCATGTTGTCCCCCCAGGTTACAGGTTAGGCTCCATTGTATGCATTTCCATGTATTAATAATTTGGCATTTCCATTTGTTGCTATTCGATGAGTGCCTCACACCATCTAATTTAGAATCAAACTATCTGCTCTGTACACTGTCTTTTTGCTTTCCTCCTGGAGGACCTGGTGAGCATCTCCCCACAATCTCCCTCCCCTCCTCTAACAAACCTGGGGCCTTAGTGCCTCTCCATTGTAGAAGGATGGATATGAGCCCAGCTGCAGTATTAGCCTTCTGGTGAGGACTATGAACTCTAGTCTCAGGTGGCTGGGAGGCAGCCCAGCTGCCCAATCACAGATCTCAAGCATGTCTGCAGGGAAGGATTAGCAAAGGAGTAAAAGGATGCCTGCAGGGCCTGCAGACAGCAGACCAGCCAGGAAGGCCTCCAAGGGAGCAGCAGTAAGGCTGATGAAAGGAGCTGCAGCATCCACAGCCAGCCATTAGAACCCTAGCTCACCGCCCAAAGGGAAGTCAGACAAGCTGTGCTCCAGGGGCCAGAGCAACCCCAAGGATAATTGAGCTGCCTTTCCCCTGCCCGAGACTGGCAGAAAAGCCAGTGAAGCCCGTCTAGGAGAGGTCAGCCAAATATATATGGGATAAACCGCCTAGGTCCTCCTCCTCCCTTCTCTGGGTCTTTGGGTACTCATGGTAAGAGAACACCTCAGCCTTTGTCCTGCCCCTTCACCCAATTGCTCTAGACCAACCACTTACTCATCAGCGCCACTGTAACCACCCCTATCGGTAACCTGAGTCATGCTTTGGCTTTCACAATAGCCGTAAGCCAGGTTCTAATTCCATTCTGACCAGCACATACCTGTGACCTCAGAGCTCATCACTTATCACCCGTTCAAAACTCCACCCCGTTCCCTACAGAATGTACAAAGGTGGTGCTTCTTCTGCAGGCTGGCAGAGGTATAGTAAGGTAATGGAGCCCACTCAGTGAGAAGTTACTGCTGTGACTTAGCAACCATGGTCCATTTTTCCACGTAAGCCTCTCTCCTGTACAACTGTGTTGTTCAGATTCTGGTCCTGGCTACCATGATGCAGCCCCTCCTCTCACCAAAATTCAAACATCCTTTGACAAGCAAGCTCAAAACCTGTCTCCCCAGGGGTGCCTGATAAACCCAGTGAGTTAGCCTCCATATCCATGGGTAACCAGTTACTTCCTCGCTGGCTCTCCGCTTACAAGTACTGTTTTCTTCCGGAGCCCCTCGCTTCCCTGGGCCCCCTGTAGTCAGCCAGGGAATTACTATTGAATGCGATGAACGCAGCATGTGCCTTGCACTCTTGACCTTCCACACGCAGAACCTGTCGTTTTACATGGCACACATTGCTGACTACTCACCCCTGTGGGATCCTGCTGTCATTTTCCAGAAGGCTCGTTCCATTCACACCACAATCCTTGAGAGACCCACCTCCTCCTTCAAATCAGCCCACAGCTGCGTGTTTCTGTTAGCGTCCACGACTGGCTGAGAGGCAGGCCTCATGCTGAGCCATATTGACCAGCCGTCTGTGGTAACCAATGCTGAGTAATGGTTCAAATGGTAACCAGCATTAGCAAATAGTTCCTGTGATAATTGCAGCCTAATTTGTGTATGTGCACATGAATTAGCCTGCATCTGTATGCCATTAGCACTCTGAATTATCTCCAGAGCAGCAGAGCTCCCGCCTCAGGCCCGGTGGACAAAGCCAACAGTGAGGTATATCCAGAGCCTTCTCCTAAGAATAAAGGACGGAAAGGGGGGATTTGGAAAGAAAGGCATTTGCTTCCAGCTCACTCTGTGGACGTGTTCTATAAGCCAAACCTTTGGCTGTTCCAGGGTACGAAGGCAAAGAATGCTGGAAAAATCTAGTACTGGTGGCTGTTAGGAACTACCCAGAAAAGCGTTCAGCTGGGACCTCAAGGGAGCTCCTGGGAAAGGAACAAGGGCAATCAGGAGGTCTTCATCCAGCATAGGAGCCATGTTGCCGTGTTGCTTGCTAAGGCTCATGTTCCATTATCAGTGTGTCCAGGGAGTCGTTCAATGAACTCCTTGTATGCAGAGGAAGAACATCGCTTGACTGTAGTTTTTATACCACAGCCTTCCTGGGAGCAGAAAACCTTTGGGTTAAGATCCGTACAAGCACGCACTCAGACATGGTACACCGTAGGCAGTGGTGGTGCTCAGAAGACTACCGGAGGAAGCACCGTGGCATCGGGTTGATCCTCCCAGCCCATCTCTCTGCTAAAACTTCTATGAAAAGAGAAGGCAAACTGCTACCTTTGTGTAAGAACTATCTAGAAATTGCATTTCGGTCTTCCTATGGTTTTCTAGAAGCTTTCAATTTGGTAAAATCCAAACCATGGCACCCAACCTTGTCTTTCAGGGTTACATGTAGATGTGCTTGTGTGTGTTTGTGTGTGTGTGTGTGTGTGTGATTGTGTCTGCACAACAGCCTCGTCCTGACACAGTGTTTCTAAGTTGGTGCGGTGTTGAGAACTGAATGTCTGAAGGTGTCTAGAGTGGGTTGGAGTCTACCACACACAGCTAAAGACATCAATGCATACTGAGTACCCAGGACCCTCACCAGTTCCTTCCAGACCCAAGAAAGGTCCAGTAAGTCAGAGCAACCAGAGACAGCATGTATGGTTGGTGTCTTAGTTAGGGCTTCTATTGCTGTGAAGAGACACCACGACTACGGAAACTTTATTAAAAAAAAAAACACATTTAATTAAGGTGGCTTACTGTTCAGATCATGATCATCGTGACAAGGAGCATGGCAGCATCCAGGCAGATCTGGTGCTGGAGAAAGAGCTGCTACATCTTGATCCCACAGGCAGCAGCAATTGATCTGTCTTACTAGGTATGGCTTGAGCACATAGGAGACTTCAAAGTCCACCTCCATGGTGACACACTTCCTCCAACAAGACCACACCTAATCCAACAAGGCCACACCTCCTAATAGTCCCACTTCCTATGGGAGCCATTTCTTTTAAACCAGCACAGTAGGCTCTGAGGTCTTAGGTCCGCAGCGCAGAGTAGGGTTCATATGTGGTGCAAACCCCTGCATAGTCTTCATCCTCTCAGAACCTGAGTCGTGGTCACAAGTCCTGTGCTGACTGTGGACATGAAACAGCCAGGTCCCTGTGCTGAGCAAGTAGACAGAGACAGAGGCAAAGAGAATCTGAACCTGACTGGAAGTTCAAGGACTCAGAGCTAGAAAGATGGGAGGTTTGATTATGTAGGCCACATAGATCCGTAGGGAAGAGGATTCTAAGAATTTTTGGCTTGATATAGTAAATAGAATCTAAATGTGGGCCCAGCATTGTGGAGACATACTAAGACCTGGTGTGGGGGAGAGGGGAACTGTGATATGACCCCTACATGCAGTAGCTATGTTAGAGAGAATCCCAAACCTCTAAGTACAAAAAACAAAAACAAAACAAAAAAAAAAACAAAACAAAACAAAAAAAACACAAAAAACTTCGAAGCCTAATGGCTTGGCCTCATGCTCTTGAAAATTCACCACACTACAGAAAGTCCAGGCAAAGTAGGTGGAATCCGATGGCACCCCAGAAAATCCTTATCAGTAATGAATGCTGCATGCAATGTGAGAATCAGAAATAGCATCATGGTCTCTGATCCACAGTTGTATGTGAAGAAATCGTGGTTCTTGACAAATAAAATCAAGTTTGGAAGAGAACAACAAGCCTTATGGATACCTATGAGCTCAGCCTTCAAAAACATCCTCTACAAAAGGCAGGGGTTGGTTCTACGTACTGTGTTGGCTTCATAGCAAATGAAGAAGTCTGGAGGCAGAGTGCTTCTGCAAACAACCGGCTCTACACACTTGCCATGGGGTCTGCAACCCTGATAGAGCTCCATAAGCAATATCAGCCTCTGCAACACCCCCAAAACTTTACAAGTGGCAGCAAGCTTTGCAGGCAATGATGAGCTCTGCATTGCAATACTCCGGTCTGCAAACAATAGACTCCACAGTGCAGGTTCTAAAACCAGTGACTAGCCCTTCAAGGAACTGCTGGCTCTGCAAAGAGCAATAGGCTCTACAAATGTCAGCCAGTGGGGTGAGCTCTGAAAGTCATCGCAGAGATGCTGAAACCTATAACAGGGTCTTGGTTCCACCGCAAACAGTAAGCTAAAGATCCTAATCCACACCAAAATAAGAAACATCCTATCTCTTTCACTCAGTATTCCTTCATCTGCACTGGTTTGTGACAACTGGGTGCTCTCTCCAGGAAAATTTGAATGAGAGAGACAGGCTTTTCCATAGAGGTGTTTCTTCTTGTGGTATGTCCTAGTTAGAACAACAACAACAAAAAAAACCCTGCAAATTTTGGGGCTTCCAATGTCTGTTTGAAAAAGTGGTACCAGGAACAGAGGTGGAGATGCCAACCTTGCTCATCTGTATGGAAGGAGCTGAGTTCTAATGGGACAAAGACAGCCTAGAGATGGAGCAGCTCCTGCAGCTAGCATAGACAGNCACCACCTCCATCCATGACCTTAGTCGTCACAGGGAGTCGGGGACCCCTTGCCAAATGTGCCTACTGTCGATCCTGCTTTTGATGCCTAATCCCACCATCAGAGATTACACTGTTGCAGTTCAAACATGACCCTTATTAAAATGAAATTACCACCCACCGGCCCATTCTCCCCACACCCCCAGCCTGACACCTTGGTGTGAATCAGCTCATCATCCTCTCTCCCTGGTGACAGACATGGAGGTGTGTGGGAGCAAGATTGCGCCTGGATGCTCACAGCATCGGTTGTTATGCCAGTGTGGGCTGGAGAGGAATAGGCAGAGATGGGATGCTGAAGGCAGCTTGTAGGTCGAGCTTCAAAGCACAGGTCATGGTTCACAGTTCTGTCAGGCGACAGCCTCATGGTAGACAAAGATCTGAGGATGTCTGACCGCTGGGCACCTAGAAGAAGTGAGTGAAGGGGGAGAGGCCTGGGTGGGGGGGATGGTCTTCAGCTGCGGGATGTGAGGTCTGCTCCCAGGCCGAGCTCCCAGACCTTGTCAATAGCAGGAAACCTTGCTCGGTTAATTAATGAGTTATTCAGGCTGACCCTTGATCTCTGAAGCAAATCAAAAGCTTTGTGTGGTTCCTATTAACTCCCTGGATTTGTTCAGCAGCTGCCTAGGAAGTGGGTAGGTAGAAGCCTCCTCCCCCACCCCCTTTCCAAGCTTAGCACAGCCCCAAAGGCCCAAGGGGACACTCAGTCCTGAATGTCAAGACCCCAGGGAGGACTGTATAAGTGATCAGAGGGGGCTTTCTGGGAGGCCGAGGTCTCTTCAAGAGACCACTAAGAGGCAACTGAAGGAAATTGCCCAGGTGATAATATTCATGTCATTGCTGCAAGAGAATCCAAGTTCAATTTTTGACACCCAAATAAAATGCCAGGCATATAACACACATTTGTGATCCTAGTGTTGGAAGAGGCGGGTCCCTGAGGCTCTCTTCACACCCCTCCTAGCTGAATCAATGAGCTACAAGCTCAGTAAGAAACCTTGTCTCGAAAAACAAAGTGATTGGCTCTTGAGGATCCCTATGCTGAACCTCTGGCGTCCAATCACACATATGCACACACAACATGAAGAGAGAGAGAGAGAGAGAGAGAGAGAGAGAGAGAGAGAACCCAGAGGAGACTGATGCATCCGATAATATCTCTGAAGATAACAAAGGCCACATGGAGCTCCTTACCCCAAGAGGGGAACCGAGGATGCATAAGAGCCTCCTGCTCTCCAGGAGACAGCCTGGCTGCTGGCAGACTCACTACATCTTGGAGATGAAGACAGTTCTTAAAAGCACCCTCAAAAGAGATACTACCTTGGAGAAGCTGGTGAGGAAGGCCTGGGAGTGGGAGGTCCGTGGACCAGGCTCACATTGTCATCCTCTGAGGCTAGGACATGGACATGTTCAAGTATGGGGAAAGGACTGGGCACAGGGTATGAAGGCAAGATCTCTAGATATGCAGCTCAGGAACTGAAGCTGGTCCTCAAGGTGTTCTTTTAGGCCACACCCTCGCCTGAAGATGATTGAAGTCTTGAAGTCCAGGGAATGGCCATCAAGAAGAAGTCTCAGAGTAATTGTTCATGTGAGGACACATTCCTGGCTCTGCTGTCCATGAATGTGTATTACTTGTTCAACAAGGCCTCAATATCCCCATTTGTAACTGGGAACTGAGAACATCCTCCCTGCTTTGATGAACAGGAATCTATTGAAAAGATGGCAGAAGAAACTGCTTGGGCAAAGCCCTTCAGAGGAGTTATGTTTACCATAACGTTGAGTGTGCCTGAGCCTCCCAGGTCCCATTGGTGACCATGTGTTATCGGAGGTGCAGTACTGGACATGCAGGCAAGGTCCTCTGGTACCCCAGTACCTGTACATGGTAGGTTTGCCATGGGCTGGCAGCAGCAGTGCTGCAAACCACCCACAAGGCTTCTTCTCAATTCCTGACCAAGCACCATGAGGGGAGTGATTCCAGGGAAGAGAAATGAAAGAGACCCCTTAAGGAAAATCCCAACTGTCTGCACCTGACAATAAGTTAAAGGGCAGGGACTCTGAAAGGGCAACGGTCAGGAACATCTGGACAGCTGAAGAGGAAGTGCTGGTGCAGAAGCAGGACAAGGCTTCCAGGGTCCCCACTGCCACAGTGAAACCCCAGAAGGCTTGGAAGAAATCAGAAGCCATGGGGGTCCAGGTTCGTCAACAAGAAGGTGCTTGTCTTTTCACAAGAGAAAACAAGAAGAGGACCCAGTCCTCCAGTGGCTTTCTGTCTAGGGGCAAGATGGACTCAAAAGGAAGGTGGCCACCCAGTGAGGTGACCCCTGGGATCCATTCCTCAGCCTAACCCATGTTTAGCTTTAACAACAGTCATTCTCTAAGGAGCCACTGCTACCCTGACTTAGCAGTACCCTATCTCTGACATGAAATTCTGAGTCTCAAGAATCTGCGCCCATTGCAGAGACCCACACAAGGCCACTTTCAAGTCAAACACGCATGCACAGCCTGGATTCCACAGAGCTGGGACCAGAGCAGAGGTGACGTAGGCCAAGGCTAGAAGGGACTTTTCAGTCTTTTGGGAGTTCCTGGGTGCATTGCATCCTGTATCATAGACCAGCTCTCGGAGCTACCTCCTTTCTGCTAGCTGTGCTTTTCCTGGTGGGATACAGTGAATATGTGCTGAAAACCCAAAAGGAAGAAGACAGGGGTGAGGTAGAAAAATAAAGAAAAACATAAAACTTACTTTAAAAATAAGCTCTGAACACATTCAATCCTGTGCCGCGAGATGAAGGGAGAATTGATGTTTGCCAGGATATGGGACATTTCCACACCATAAAGTATGGCTCATCCCTGGAAGGTACAAGCAGATAGGCCTAAGACTTCTTTCTAATTCCCAAGCAATCCTCACTTTTCTGTGTTGTATCCACTTTGTTTTACAAAAGCTGCTGTTTTTGTTGTTGTTTAAGAAATAAAAGTCTCTCATATCCAAAAGCCCAAGGACTCTGAGTGAAGAAAAAGAAAAATGCACATGAGTGTGTTTGAGCCCCTCCTCCCCCAAACCCAGGTCAGTTCTGCAGAGAAAACTGTCGCCAGTGGACTGGCCAAGCCAGATAGGAGTCACACTGTAGCCACTGGCTTGTTATTTAAATGATGGCCTCTGTCCTCATTAGGGAGGCTAGGACATCCAGAGACAGTTCCAGACTAAGTGGAAGCAATGTGTTTAGTTCACTTATTAATTCCCAAGGTTAATTATGTGCTTTTTAAAAATATCTTTAGTGTGCTAACAAGCCCCCAATGGAGACAGTTAAACTAAGCATGGTGTCTACAGCAAATTATCCTTCATAGCCCAACTCCCTTGTTCTTGATTACCCCCCCTCCCCATACAGATGGAGATTTAAAATCCATCCATTGATTATATCTGCTCCAACAAGTGCCTGCCTATTGCTGGTGTGACAACAAAATGGCGGGCAAACTAGTCCATGTTCCTGCCTCTGTGGAACTGGCCTTGGATAGGGTCACAAGATCTACAAAGGAACCCTTCAATAACTATCACATAGGGAATTAAGTGCTGGGTCAGGATGGAGTGGTAAAATGTTGACTCATCCTCCTCCCACCAAGAGTGGGGTCACAGGAGCCCGGATGTTCCATTCAGATCACAAGAGTGGAGTGAGCTTCCCCAGACTCTTCGGGTGCTGCTATGGAACCTGGGGATGCTGAATTGAGACACATTCTGAAGGGCCTCTCAGTAATTTTCTTTGTGTGTGTGTGGAGGGTGGGCACAGGCACACATGCTTCTGTGAGCTTCTGCATTTGGAAACCGGAGAGTAACCTCAGGTGTGCTTCCTTAGATATCACCTACCTTGGTTTTTAAGACAGGATTTCTTAAGAGCCTGGAACTCATCAAGTACGTAAAATTAGTTGGCCAGTAAAGCCCAGGGATCGTCTGTCCCAGCTTCCCAAGTGCTGGGATTGTAAGGGCACACCACCACATCCAGCTTTTCACCACCTCCCTGAAAGTTTGCATTTTCAACTGCTTATTTTTTCTTTTTTTTATTAAAATATAATTACATCACTTACCTTCATTCCCTTTCTTCCAACTCCTCTTATGCCCCCTTCTGTCTGTCTGCCTGCCTGTCTGTTTCTCTCTCTCTCTCTCACACACACACACACACACACACACACACACAAATTCCTGGCTTCCTCTCCTTGGTTGGTTCAATATTGCTCGCATGTACATGGTCCAGGGCTTACCACTTGGTGTTGGATAACCCATGGTGGGGGAGGGGGGTCCTCCCTGGGGGAAGACTACTTCCGCTACCAGTATCCCTTAATATAGTTCTTTGTCTAGAGGTGGAATCCTGTGAGATTTCCCATTTCCACATGAGCATGTCTGTTGGTACTGTCCTTGTTCAGGTCTTGTTAGGCGACCATATTGTTGAAGTATCATAAGTGTAGCTTCCCTGTCATTTCTAGGAGACAGTCTTATAGCAGATTGTCTGGTCCTCTGGCTCTTAGAATCTTTCTGGCTCATCTTCTGTGATGTTCCCTAAGCCTCAGAAGCCAGAGTTGCTTCATAGATGTACGCACTGGACCTGGGTCCCTCATGATCAGCTGTTCTTTGCATTTTGACCAGTTGTGGGTTTTTTGTGATGGTCTCTAACTGCTGTACTGAGAAGCTTCTTTGGTGAGGGATGAGAGCTACACTTACCTGTGAATATAAGGATAAGTATTTAGAATGCAGTTAGGAACCATGCTCATTTAGTAAAGTGACAGTCAGTATAAGGGTCCCCTCTAAGATGCATGGCCTCACCGGCCCTAGCTAGTCACCAGCTTTCCATTACCAGGCATGCTTTTCCCTCCTGCTCAGTGGCTCTTGAGTTCAGTTTAGACAGCTGTTGGTCACCACCGAAATCTGAGTGCCACTATGACACTTGTAGGAGTATCTCGTCATACTGATGCCCTTCACAGCCATCACCAGCTTTTTTTATGGGCACTGGGGAATTTGACTCAGGTCCACGTGTTTGCAAGGCACATCTCCCCAGAGCTCTCAGCACCTGTCAGGGCCCTAAGTGCTTCTTTCTGCTGAGGAGAGGCAAAAGAGACCCTTTCTTTGCTACGTACCCACGGGCAACCTTTCCGGAGTCAGAGACATTTTTCTTTGTTTCTTCCCTGAATCGTGCTCTGCACTCTGAGTGTGATGAGTTTTAGCTAGAGGGGAAGATTTGTGGAGAAGAAGGTCTGTCAGAAGAGAAGAGAGGCCAAACTGACTCACTGAACAACAGGAAAGCTGACCAAGACCAGACAAGACCCAAAAAGCTTTTTTTTGGTGAGAATTCCTTGCTTATCTTCAGGAGAAAGTGGGGCACATTTCTGATCCAGGTCACTCTATCTGTTGAGGTCAGCCTCTATCTGAGGCACCTCTTTCCCTGTCCCCTGCGTCCCACCCCCCCTAAGGGCCAGCCTTCCACTGTATGCCCCACTACACCCTGCAATGCACATTAGTGATTTTTCTCATTACTGTGATGAAGACATAAACAACTTGGAGGAAATAGGATTCATTTTAGTTCACAGTTCTAGAGATTTCTGTCCACGCTTTTGGCCATGTTCGTTCTGGGCTTGTGGTGAGGCAGAGCATCATGGATTCAGGAATGTGAGGAGGGAAGGGAGGAAAGGCTGTTCATGGCAGACAGGAAGCAAGTAAAGGAGAGAGAGAGAGAGAGAGAGAGAGAGAGAGAGAGGAATCTAGGACAAGGTGTAACTTCCTGCTCCAGCCAGATCCCACGATCCCACTTCCTCAACCTTCTCCGACCTCTGCCAACAGATGGGAGACAAGGAGTCCGCATGGGAGCCTGCAGGCCCATTTCTTATTCAGGCTTTGAGGTTGCTCTCCAGGGATGTCCTCTGTAAAGGCCTCAACCTCAAGTGCTGGTCCTTCTGTGAAATCCTACAGCTCCAGGCACATGGGCCATCTTCTGACACTACATCATCACAGTCCTCTGAAATCCACACCCAAGAGCTCAACCACTCTATCTTGTTACAAAAAAGAAAGAAAGAAAGAAAGAAAGAAAGAAAGAAAGAAAGAAAGAAANNAAAGAAAGAAAGAAAGAAAGAAAGAAAGAAAGAAAGAAAAGAAAAGAAAGAAACTGGAGCTTGGAGAGGTTGGGGCAGGGATCCCATAATGCTCCAAACAAGTTTACAGTTTGTGTGGGGCCACTGGCACATTTACAACTAGGTGGAATTCTTCAGCCCAAGGAAAGTTTGTGGCAATGAGAGCTCCACTGGGCCACGGAGACAATAGGTTCCCAGCAGAAACACTGTCTCCAACCAGAAACGTCCTCCTTCAGAATTTTGCATGAACTGGACCTGGATAGGTTAGGAAACATCTGTGAGTATCAGTGACATCGGACAAAAGGTTAGGGAGTCTCCCAGACACATAGCCTGCTCCCTGTGAGCTGCCCACAGCACCCACTCACCTATTCAGCAATGGCAGTTTTGGGAAAGAGGACAAGGCCTTTGTGAGTGAGGACAGAGCTTCCTGGGGCAAGTAGGAGTGCAGTGCTTCTCAGAAAGAGGTATCGTTGCTAACAGAAGAGCACAGGGAAAAGGCTTTCAGGTAGAGGAAACAGCCAGACCAAAAGTGCCTGGGAAATGAGAGGAAGCCGAGGGAAGATTGGGCCTCAGACACCCACCTCCCCTCCTGGATTCCTGAGATAGCCTGAAAGGTGAGAAAACGTCCTTCAGCTGGAGAGACAACTGCCTCTGCAGCTGGCTGAGTTCAAGGTTCCCTGGAACTTAGAGAGCTAAAAGAGGGTAAGAGATAGCAAGGTCCTGGTTCAGGGCTGTCAGGGTTACAGGATGCAGTGTGGTTGCACAGAGGTGAAGGCTCTGAACTGGTGTCATTTTGAGGTTAAAAAACATGGAGAAGTTAGGGGGATGACATAAGATAAGCAGCCTTTATCTGAGGAAAGAGGAAGCTCCAGCAGTATCCCATGACCAGGTATAGCCATGGGACAGGACCCTGACAGCAGTGTCCTACTGGTGTTGACTACAGAAAGCCTTCCTTGGGAATGGCAGCTTTGCTGCCAACTGACCTGGAGCCCTATTCTCAAGAGTAAGTGTTGGAACGAGAAAGCTCAGGGCCTCGCTGGGCAGACACAGGCCTCTGGGTGTCCCTAGAGCTCTGTGAGCATGGGTTGGGCAAGGGCTGACCATCTGCATAGAGATGAGATGACAGCAGGGGCCTAAGGGCTGTGGGAGAACTGTGCCACGACATATGGGACTTCTGCCTATAGCACCTGGCATAAATTTGGCACTTAATAAGCAGAGACGTCATTGCTCCTGCTGTGGTCATTACCGCTATTACACGGAGGTGGGAGAGGTTTGACTGCCACCATCAGCTGAGAGCAAAGTGGTCAGAGCTGTATCTTTCCGGAGATCCTGCCTCTCCACCCACAGTCCCTGCCTTCTGGTTAGAGGTGGCAGCAGCAGCAGTAGCAAAAGCAGATTACGTGGATCCAAAGAAGAGCCTGGGAAGCAGACAGGCCACACCCAGGTGCTGGGCACAAGAGTGCTCCAATTCTGCAGGAAGCAGACAGGCCACAAATGTTTGGATGCCTATCTGGGCTCACCTTTAGGCTTACTCAGTGGGATGGAGTTCTAGAGGGCTTGTCAGAGAAGGACAGCAGAAGCCCATGCTATTCTAGGACCACTGGATAATGGCTTGGAGTTTAGCTGCCCGGAGGAAGGAGTGGGTGGTTCAACAGCACCAGGAGCAGGCTTCCTGGGCTGTGTGAGCTGTCACATTCATGTCCGATGGCTTCTTGGGGTATGCTGACTGGGTGCTAAGTACAGCTGCCCCCCCAGAGACTCCTGTCAGGAGCCACTGAGCTGTGAACAGGTACTCCACCATGGCCCAGCTCAGTTGCCACTGGTTCCTGACTGGGTGAGTGTACAGAGCAGCAATAGGGCTCAAGCGACATGCACATTCACGATTGCACAGACATACCACACATGAATAAAACACATGTATGCACACACAGGTGGACACCTATACATGCAAGGCTCACAAATGCATGCACATGCACACACACTTATCCTCACACAAGGTGCATGAACGAACAGATGCCAGATACGGTGCACAGAGACAAACTGCACACAGCATGTGCTCACACAAGGCACATGCTTTCACATATGCACAGTTTACAGGCATTGCACAGTCACACAGAAAAACAACAAATGTAGTCACACACTGTACTCAGTTACACAGTGCATACAGTCACCTCATACACACAGTCTCACATAGCACACCGATACATATTATAGTCATGGCATGCACACAGTTGCAAAGCACACAGTCATATATATAGCACATAGCAACACACTGCAATACACTGCACACACATGAAACATACACATATACTGCACATAGTCACACACTGCATATAGACACATGCACCATGCACAGAGAGATCACACATAGTCACACACACTACACAAGAATAGATGTACACACTATACACAGGCACACTCAGTTCTTACACACTGTGCACAGTCTTAAACCCACTGCTCCCCGCACACACATGCCACCTCCAACCTTCTTTATTGGGTTCACATTCTGGGATTACCTCAAGTTTACTGAAGCCCTCTAGTTACTAGGAGATGCTCCGTTCAGACCCTGTTTAGTGTTCCCCTCATCTCTGATACCCTGGAGCAGGTGCATGCCCTCTTTCCTCTCCCTCCTCTCTACTGATGATCCTGCTGACAGATCTGTTCAACACCTCAGGACTTCAGAGGCTTTCTGGAACCCTGCCCTCTCTCTCTGGGCTCCCCCTCATCATGTTCCTTCAGAGAGAAGCATGTGGGCTACTATGCAGTCACAAAAGAATCCCACAGCCCATACTCCAGCTCCGCCCTCTGGAAATCCACAAGTGAGAGGCAACTGGGCCCAGAGCAGACCCCTCCACCCCCAGCCACTCTGCCAAGCCCTTGAGGCTACATCATGGCAAGTAACAGGAATGCTTTGTCCCTTGATAGAGTAGTGCATTACTTCTCTGGACCCTGGAGGGTCCCAAAGACTGGCTCAGAGAAGGAGGCCCCATAGGCATGGTGACCTCCCCCTCCCCCAGTGCACAGCAGTGGAGACATCAGGGAACCCTCCAGTAGCAGTGAGTTGAAGAAGTGAGGCTATGCCCTGTGGGTCACCTCCCAAGCTAGGAAGTCTGTGCTGCCTGGGGGCCCCAGCACAGAGATCTGGAGGGCAACATTCCAGCCATGGAGATCATCAGGGATCGCCATGGCAACAGGGGTGCAATTAAGGCCCGTTTCAGCTGGGAGCAGCTGTGTGCACTTTATCTGCCTTGAATAAGGAGCTAGTGGGGGAAAAAAACCTGGGAAGGGTGGGGGTTGGGGAGGCAGAGGGAAACAGCAGTCCTTCCCAGGCCTCTTCCGGTGGGAGAGAAGAGGAGGGAGTGGAAAGAGAGGGAGATGGGAGCAAAGGTAGAGAGACTGGGGTGGGTGGGAGGGGAGACAGAGGTAGAACACCATGGAGAGACGTTCCCACAGAGGACTCAAAAACAAAGACACAGAACCAACTCCTAAGAACAGCAGTCCTGCAGTCCTGGGCAAGCTCCTCTTCCCTGTGCGTGTTCGCGCTCAGCTCTGTCGGTCTCAGGAACACACGCTCGAACACAGACACAGGTGCCTATACTCCCCGCCAGCCTCTGCTGCCCTCCTGCCTCAACTCTCCACTGGCGAGGGAGGACTGTACTTTGGACTGTCAGGAAGTCCTTAGGTCTCCCACCCTGCCCCAAGAGACCCTGCTCACACACACCATGTGTGCTGAGTTTGGTGCTCTCCTGCTTTGGGACACCCCTACTCTCACTGAGCAGCACTGCTCAGTTCCGGGAAAGGCAGAATCCTCATTCAAGGCCTCCTGCATCTGGTAAAAGGAACAGTGGGGCAGACAGCGGTAGACTGAATAAAGGACTCAGGCTAGGTTAGAGATACATACACCCTGAGGTCCCAAATGACAACCCTTCCCCTCTCTCTCTCTCTCTCTCTCTCTCTCTCTCTCTCTCTCTCTCTCT
>LOEQ01000479.1:214871-243749 GCA_001685075.1 Bramus lutescens | reverse complement strand
TAATGAATAAAGAAAACTGGCTTGGCCTGATAGGGTAGAACAGAGCTAGGCAGGAAAAACTAACCTGAATGCTGGGAGGAAGAAGGTGGGGCAAGAGAGAAGCCGTGTAGCCCCACCAGAGACAGATGCCACTGGAACTTTACCCGGTAAGCCACTATCATGAGGCGATACACAGATTAATAGAAATGGGTTAAATTAAGATGTAAGAGTTAGCAAATAAGAAGCTAGAGCTAATGGGCCAAGCAATGTTTTAAATGATATAGTTTCTGTGTGATTATTTCAAGGCTGAGCAGCCAGGAACCAACAAGCGGCCTCCTTCAACACCACAAAGACCACAAGTCCTCTCAGCAAGCAGTGTTTTTGGTGTTGACATCTCTGTCCTAGGTTCTTCCAAGATGGCGTAGGCAGTGGCCAAGGAATTTTGCCACGGGGTTTCCAGCAGTAGATAATGAAACCTATGCATAAAGGGGCTCCTGACTTTACAGATCTCCTGGAACCCTCTGTTCTTTCTTACTCTCCATGAGGTCCCTCCTCAGCTACCCAAATACCTGATGCATACCTGCTTTAATGAGGTGACCAGCACAATTCCATGCATGGACATATGCAATCTTTCTTTTCTTCATCCTTCTATTTCTTTAAAACAAAGCCCTTGACTATGAGCTTCTAGGTTTCTAATGTTCCAGCCTAGGATGTATCCATTCACCCATTGCTATGGGCATGAAGAGAGAGGAGGGCATCTCACAGTAGCATCTCAGAGACATCTCCCCACTCCTTAGTCACCCCTCTGGGGCTAAATGTCTCTCCGTACCCCACTAAGCAGGGAAAGGGTAGAAGAACCTTCTAGGAGAAGGCCCTTGTCCTCATTACTACAAGGCAGAGGTGGCAAATGACAGGTAGACAGTCTTCCCACCTTCAGGCTGCAATTGTGTCATCAGCCCATGCACAGGGCAGGTGGCATCACGGTCAGATAATCTGCCACAGCCAAGTGCCTTCAGGTTGTGCAGCCCCAGATTTGGCAAGATGGGAAGCCCAGAGATTAGAGCAAGTTATTTCTGTCCTCCAAAGTCCCAGAATCCATGGTGGAGTCACACATTCACACAGGACAAATGAGTCCCACTGCAAGACAGGATATGCCCAAGTGCCCAGAGAGTGGCACAGGCCTTGGGAGACTAAGATTAGTGTCAAGAGTATGTCCCTGCCTTGTGTGCTGCTATGATGAGAAGACACTTGGGAGGGGGAAAGCAGCAGGGAGATCTCAGGGTCTGAAAATGCAGAGGAAAGGACAAGGGGTGGCAGAGAGAAGACGACGGGGTCAGGAGTGTCAAGCTTACACCCCTGGACTCGGGTAGGGATTCTGACCTCCTTTTCTTCTCACGACAGTGGGGTGTGAGAAGAAGGGAAGGACATAGCCAGAACCGGCCTGTGCTTTAGGCCAGCAGGCATCTGGCTGGGGCCTTGCCGAGGAGGTGCATGTTCTCACCCTCCAGGCCCCTTGTCCTCAATCTGACATGGGCAGACCCTCGGTGCAACCACAGGCTTTGCTATGCAGCAGTTGAGACAGCTCATCCCAGGCTGCAGCCTCACTTAAACAAACCTCCCCTGGGTAGTCATGCAGGGCAAGTTATGCCTGAGACTGGAACAGACTAAGACCCTCCAGAGCAGAACAGAGTGGAAACAAGAACTCAGTCCTTTCTTTGGTTTCTTGGATAGTCCAGGCAGCCTGAAGTCCCTCAATTCCCTTCCTCCTTGGCAAGTCACTCTGCCACCTTTGCCCCCAGCTCTGCCCTTCTCTTAGCTCCCCATTACAGTCACTGCTTCTGGGAACCTGCTAGCATTTTGTCTTAGAGCAAACTGTATCAGCAGATGTTAAAATAGGCTAACCAGGGAAAGGTCAAGAGTGGCTTATTGGGCTGAGGGAGACACTATGCACTAGCAAAAGGTGCTAGGTCTTTGCCAGTTTGTGGGGTGGAAAGGCATGTCAACACACCTGGAGAATGAGTCTTTTGAGGGTTTCTCAGAAGAGGTGGAAAAGAAGCCTCTTCCCAAGACTTAGGAGAGAAGAAAGCAAACAGCTTTCTTTTCTTCTTCCCTCTTCCTTATGAGAAAAGGAGTGGTCTCAAGTCTCTGGCATCCCATCCACATTTCTCACTTGATCAGCTTCACCTACTAAGTTAACCCATAGAGCATAGGGGAGAAGAAAAGGCCGGTGATCCAGAAACAGTGGAAATACAGTCACCCCACTCCCTGAAGGGACAATTTCCACTCTGTGACACTCAGACTCTCCCCTCCAAGCAATGCCTCTGAACTCTGTGCGACCCACCTCCCATCTACCTCCTCCAGGCAGGCCTCCTACCGCAGATAGGACCTTCAGTCCTCATTACCACAGACTGCCTTCCCTGTGAAAATCAACCCTCCAGGAGGTCTATATCCCACAAGCTCTGAGACTCACTGCTGTTGCTCAGTTCACCAGGAAGACCCTAGATCCCAAGAGGACCTGAAAGAGCCAGGGCACAAGCCACACAGGCCTGCATGCAGCCTCTGTCCACTGCCCACCCTCCTGTCCACTGCCCGCCCTCCTGGAGCTCTCAACCGTCTCCATCTGACAGCGGGGGGTTAGAGAGGAGATCCTCCTGCCTGGGGGGACTGAAGCATGGTTAGGAAGCGCGGTGCTAACCAACCATCCCAGCCCCGTCAGGCAGTAGACAGTGGCATGGGAAGTGAGTGGAAAGGTAGGCACTGTGCTGGTCCTCTGACCTGATATTGAATGACTATATCCACAGCAGAATCTGGGGGTAGGAACACTGTGGGCCATCTTTGCTGGGGAAATAAGTCACTGGATAACCTAAGCTCCTTTGCTCTGAGAAAATCAGCAGAGTGGCATCTGACCCTTTTCCTTAGCAGCATACAGCAAGGTGTGGCTTTCCTGTGCTAGGAACTAACCAGAACCAAACCTGTCCCACTCACTCATCTGCAAAACATTCTTGCACGGGCACAAACACACATGCATGAGTGCATAGCTGCCCCTTCACATGCTCTTCCACACACTACAAACACCTCTCTCTCTCCCTCCCTCCCTCCCTCCCTCCTACCCACCCTCTCTCCCTCTCTTTTTCCCTCCCTCCCCCTATGTGTGTATGTGTGTGTCTGTCTCTGTCTCTTGTCTTTCTCTTATATTCTTCCTAGGTCTATGCCCCCATCTAGACTCTGGTCCCACCCCCACTCCTACACTTTTCCCCAACCCCTGCAGAGATGGATTTATCTCATCTATGCTTCATTGGAAAGGATAGGTGTTTAGAGTCAAAGCTACAAGGAGCAAAAAGGAAACTTGGATCCAAGCAAGAAGCTTTCTTCCCCATTATCTTGTCCATTTAACCAACTTTCTGGTCTGGTGTAACAGGGATGGGTGCTGTTTCGTTAACTGCCCTACAAGAATAGCCTCGGGCTGATCATCTCAGGAGTGAAGCAAGCTTCCACCCCTCCCCTCCACTGTCAACTAGAGGAGGAAGATCCAAAGTGCCATGAGGGGCCTACAGTAATAACCGCCCNACCCTCTCTGTGACTTTGGGGAAATCACCTGTCCTTATACTCGGTGGCCTCACCTGTTTAGTGCAAATCCAAAGGTGGTTGCCTGCAGCATGGCAGCCCTGACAGCAGGAAGGACCTGAAGCAGGCATAGAGGGCTGGCCTTTGAAACTAAGCCAAGCTCCAGGAATCTTTTTTCTCTGAGTTTGCTCACATTCCGCCACTCTCTAAAAGGCCACCCCATAGGTGACTAGAGGGAGGTGTGAGAATCGCCTTCTGAGGAGAATCAGACCATGCTAGTCAGCGCCGACAGAGGAGGGCTGCAGTTCATGTCAAACATTTCATGACACACACGGTACAGACCGCATTTGACTGTCTTGGGACTGAGTAACCCTCTGTCCCACAAACCGCTTCACTACAGACAGGGCAAAAGTCAAACCCAGTTTTTCTCAACTCTGAGTCTCAGAGCTGTTTTATCACTCCACTGAGACCCACTCCGTGCACAGGACACAGGGCTCCAAAGAGGGGCCTTTCAGTGCTGAGGCAGGCAGTAGGTCACTCACTGTCTGGCTGCGAGACATGACTCATGCATGGCACAATTGAGAGCAGGGATGCCATTAATCAGAGAAAGAGGCTGGCAGCCAGACTCCAAAGGCTATACTCCATGGCCAGCTGCAGAGCCCATAGCCCCTAGAGTTCAGCCAGGGAGAGAGAGAAGGCACTTTGGCTAGGAACGCTTTGGCCTGGGAGCTGGACGATCTGTGTTGGAGTTGCCTGTCACAAGTTCTTACTTGAATTAGAACAGTACAATATAAATAGCATCAGGCTGTTACTAAGGAAAGGAGGGGTACCTGGTTCCTTGAATCTCCCAGGTAGACCAGGAGGTAGGCCCTCAGAGCTGGATGTCTCTGGTCTGGAGAGACACCCCCCTCCAGTCCTTGGGTGTTCCAGAATTTCTGTCTGTGCTCAGAAAGCCCTCTTCACGCCAATGGAAGCCGATGTTCTGACCATTTGGTGACACCATCATGCCATTAGATATGCCCCAACTCCTGTGTTCAGGGAGCAAGCACCTGTCCCTAGCTCTCCAGCAGAGGCTGAACTGTCCTGTGGGCAGGAGCACTTCTCCTGGCCATGACCAGGTGGGCAGATAATTCTTCAGTTCCCCTCCCCTAGCACGAGTCCCACACACCCAGCTTGCTTTTGCTCACACACTTCCACACACTTCCCGCTCTCACCCCCCCAGATCGAGTCCCACCTCCCACACGAAGGAGCCTGAGACTCTGTTCACAGCCATTCTCAGCAAGTGTGCTCACTATTTCATTCACGCCTGCGAGGCGAGAGCTGGCATCCCCGTCCACCACATATGGAAACTAGGCCACCCAGACTGCGGTAGCTACCCTGACAAAGGAACTGGTGAGGACTGGGGCTGGGGTGCATACCCTGCGGGATGCTGGCTGTGGCAGGCTGTCCTCTCATTAGGAGGCTGTCCTCTCGTATAGACATGCATTAGCCCTCATGTTTGAGGGTCAGAGTCACAGCCTTTCATGGCAGGCCACTGTTGGGGCAGGGCTTAGTGGAGTTACTCCATCATCTTGACCCACAAGATATCCAGCTAGATGCCAAAGGTGTATGACTTAGGGTGGCTCGACACAAGAGTAGGTGGTTTTCATGCTGGCTTGGTGTCACTGAGTAAGCCCCATAGTGGCCACTTTGTGGATCCTTTACAGAAGATGCCCCTCCTGCCAACACTGGGCCACCATATGGCTAGATTTGTTTCCAAGACCTCCACGACTATAAACCAACATAGTTAAGGCCAAGGGGTTTAAGAGGAGCAGGTGGTCCAAGAACAAGGAGAATGATTCTCTCTTTGCTCTTAGAATCATCCTGAAGCCATCCTCCAAGTGTAGAGTGGATCCCTATATTTTCCCGGGGAGGAGGTTTATGAACCTGAGTGTGTTCCTGTGGTTCTGAGGTCTTCTCTGGGTTCTCTGGATGACCATTTTGACCAGTATAAGTGGAGCACAAGCAAATCCACCTCCCTGGTCACCACCTGATCCTTGGAGACAGAACCTTGAACTTCTGTCCTGGAAAGTTTAAGCCATCTTTCTCTCTGACCCATACTCCTCAAAAGGGGGCTGGGAGCTCCTCCCACCTTACGGAAATACAGTAAGTCCCCTCTGACTTCACGCCTGATCACATACTTGGCCCTGTTCTAAGTCCCATACAGCTTGAGCAGATCCTGCACAAGAGAATCCTCCAGGGTCAGATACTTCAACTCTGTCTCCACCTCCCCTTTCCCTGATTCAATAAATGCCAGTGGCTTCCAGAAGGACTAACACTCATTCCCTGATACATCTTTCTTGATTTATACTCACACAAATACTTCTGGAATCATTTTAAAGAAATGGAGTTTCATACCTTAGAGAAATTTATAAACTCACATAATCAAACACAAAGTAAAACCAGTATTAGCAGTGGGTCTCTGTATTCTGTAGCAGCACAAGCTCCCCCACAGGTTGCTAGAACACTCACTATGTGCTGTGCAGACAAAGAGTAGCTGAAGATGGTATCTCCACATGGTGGGCTTTGCCCCTGATCCTCACACTGCAGGGAAGTCAAAGAAAACTAGCCATGCGTCCCATTTTGTTCCCTGAAGTACCTCTACTACACAGTGGTGCTGTGCAAAACTCAAGGCAGCATCAGCTGAATGCTGCAAAAGGAATCGTGAAACACACCAAGCTCTGCTCATAAAGAAAGCCTGATCCTCCAGGAACCACACCATTAATGACCACAGACCCTGAGCTGAGAATCTATGAGCAACTGGCTAGTCCTTTAGTTTCTCTGGATTTTACTTCTCCCAAAAATTTGATCTCTGGTCTTACTTTCATTTGAGCCATGATGTGCAGTTTGTTTAGTATCCTTAGAAATTCTGTGGTGCATTCAGAATGTGTGTTCTTTTGAAAATGAGGAAAATGCAAGAGGCCTCATAACTTGACTTAGGTCATAAACAGTAGGAGTAACAGACCCAGGCCCGTTCTTCTCCATTCTTTCTCAATGATCCTTTTCAGGGTTGGGTCAGGTGGCCTCCAAGTCGCTTTCACTTTGGAAATGCGAAGACTTAATAGAACAGAGGTTGGAGTGTACACAGAGCCCACGCCCATCAACATCCTGGAACTACAGTTGGAGGCTAAGACGGTTGGGCTGGTCCGAAAAATGCAGATATGCTGGGAAAGCAAGCACCAAGAAGGAGCGGTGAGGGTGTGCTGAATACTCATAGTTTATGATGGCATGGAAGGTAGACCTGCCTGTACTTGACCAAGGTTGAAAATTCCTCCCTGCATAGCAATTAGATTTGTAGACAGTATTCCCCCTTTGGTTTATTTATCCAGAAGTAATTACTGCCTGCCGAGCTCTGTATTGGGACTGTTAGCTTCCCTACCCCATGGGTTATAAGCTTGTTGGGGAAGACAAGAGTTAAGAGACAGAGGAGGCCTGTTTTGCCTTGCAAGAGAGGCGGGTGTCTGAGGTACCCTCTTTGGTGCCTTTTTGGGCACACTAAGGGAGTAGAAAGACTCTAGGCTGTGATCTGAGGGTCAAGAGCAAGCATTCAGAAATAAGGGGCTCTGGTGGCCCCAGAATGTCCTTCAAGCCCATAAACTATCTACCACAAGACATTGTAAAGAGGTGGCATTGTAAAGATGGGTCATGGCTCTGAGTATTCCATGCAAGGAGGTTGTAATTCCCAGATGAGCTGACAACAGCTACAGAGTGTTTGGATATGGTTGGTGGCCAGTGGGGAGGGAGATCAGGGCTTTGTGTCCCAGTGAACACAGCATCTGTAAGCCTGTCTTACACACTCTGTCCTTTTTCCCCCTCTCCCTCTCCCTCCCTCTCTCCTTTCTTCCTTCTTTCTCTTTCCCTCCTTCTTTTTCTTCCTTTGTCTTTAAGAAGTATTTACCATTCTTCCTCCTTTCTTTCTCTTTTTTTCTTTCCTTTTTATCTTTATCTTTTTACCCTCCTCCTTCCTTTCCTTCTCCCACGCCCACTCCCCACCCTTCCTCCTTGTTCTGATCCCCAGGAAGATTCTGTCACGCCCTAGTATTTTCAGCTGAAATGCTCTGAGCCTACCTGACTGCAGAACTGCATTTCTGCCCCCACAGCACAGAAAGGATACGACGGGGCCATGCTAGTTGAGGAGAGAGGCCACGGTTCATGAGACAGGCTTATAAATACTGAAATGCTCCAGCCCTTTAACGTCCTGAAGGCAAGCCCTGGGCTTAAGGCATGAGAAGAGAGCCCTCCCAGGCTAGCTAAGCAGCATGTTTCAGAATGCCCTGAGTCCTCTTTTATAAGATTAACTCAAATGTGCTTGTCCCAGAATTCTAGCTCAAGCTGTCTGGGATGGAGCCCAGTTGTCTCTTTGACAGGGATCAGACCCGGTGAGGTACAGCAGGGTATCAAATGTCTCTGAGGAATCACAATCTGGGCCAATAAGATACTTAGGTGAAGATAGTATGTAGTTAAGCTAAGGGATGGAGACTTGGGGGGTGGAAAGCTGGGAGGCTGGAGAGGATCTCCAAATAAAGCATTGAAGCTTGATTCTGGCAGAGAAGGGTCTGTTGGGGGTCATCATGGAATGAAGAACTGTAGACATGAGAAACATACCTAAAGGGTATTTGAGGAGGCAGGCAGTATGTTGGATAGACAAACGGATGGATAGACTGATGACCTCAAATAACCCCAGGAGGTTGTTGGACTCTGAAATGCCCTGGTGTCTTAAAATTCTGTGACTTTATTGGGGCAGGGCTGAAACACACCTTGGCTATAACTCCCTCCCTCCCTCCCTCTCTCTGGGCTGCCCTTCCACATTCTGAACAAGACTAAACAGGCACATCCTCTGTCTACCCCACCCCAGGCCCAATGTTCAGAAAAGAGTTAAGTGACAGAGCCCTGTCCTCCTGTATAAATTAATAATTGATTCGGTAACAAATCACTAATATTGCAGGAGTCTTGGTGAATAAGATAATGAATGTGTTCTGTCCAGGGAGTGTCGTGTTGTGAGGATTCAGCTGAAATTATTCATAAGTGTGCTACCTTCCGCATCTCCAATTGCTGCCGGTTGGCTCCTCCTTTTAATCTTCCAGGCCTGTCACATTCGATGGTGGAGCTCGTCAGGCTTCACGTACAGAACAATATGAAGCGAGACCCACCAAAGCATTGTGTCAAATTCCAGGATAACAGGGACAGGTACTCTCAGAGCCTCTCCCACTCCCCAGGAAGTTAATAAACACCTCCCAGCTGGGCTCCTCATCCCATCATCCAGAAGAAAACTCCAGACTGAGGAGTCAGGAAAGGTGGATGTGACCCCCACCATGCCACAAAGTTGCTGTGTGTCTTTGGGCCAGGTGTGCAACCATCCTAGACAAAGTTTTGTCTGGACAAGGAGGGGTGACAGTGCCTCCTGCTTCTTTTTTCGAGGTAATAAGAAAACTATGAAATGATAAGAAGGAATTCTATAGGTAGCTGGATTAATTTTCCATCCCAACTGAGTTATGAAACATTAGCCTTGTTAGGGACTCATGGTTCTAAAGATGCCTTTGACATGCACTGACATGCCATGCCCTGCCCTGCTCTGACCTTACACTCTCTGTCTCCTTCTTTCTCCATTTGATCCATCTGATCTCTTGGGCTGAATTCAGTTACCAACAACTTCATAACAACTTTCCTGGTCCTGCCTGTCAGGCATGACCTTTCTTGCTCTGTGTCATGGATGGATGGATGGATGGATGGATGGATGGATGGATGGATGGATGGATGGATGGATGGATGGATGGATGGATGGATGGATGGATGGATGGATGGATGGATGAGTAAATGAACAGATGGATAAGTGGAATAATATGAAAGTTAGAGGCTGGTTGGAGAAATGGCTTAACACTTGTTGCTGTTGTAGGAGACCCAGAGTTTAATTCATAGCACCCACATCAGGCAGCTCACATGCTCTAACTTCAATTCCTGGGAATTTTTCACCCTCTTCTGGTCGGCTTGAGCACCTTCATTCACTTCACATACACATACATGCAGGAGCACATACACACAAAGTCAAAATTTTTAAATCTTTTAAAAAGTAAACTTGAATTGGGTGTGTAGCACATGACTTTAATCCCAGAACTCAGGAGGCCAGAGGCAGGCAGATCTCTAAGTCCAAGGCCAGCATGGTCTAAAGAGTGAGTTCCAGGACAGCTAGAGCTATGGAAAGAAAGCCTGCCTCAAAATAAATAAATAAATGAAAATGAAATTTGAAACCGGCATGCTAGAGTTTCCAGTCAGCGGCCAAATGCTGTGGAGCCCTGCCGTAATTCGGTGTTCCTCTGTCCTGTACCAGACCTCAAAGCATAAGGGTCAATGACCTGCCAAACTGTGCCGAGGGCAGAATGGTGGTGATGAGACTGGGTTGAAAACCGGGGCTCATGACATCACACTGGCAGGCTCTTCACATGAGCCTTCTGGGGCCTAACACCAAGGGTCCAGATGTTGTTGACCACATAGCTGGCTAGAGGAAGGACCCACTCTAGCGCCTTTGGATCACCAGACGGTTCTTCCTTCACACCAGA
The DNA here is from genome assembly GCA_001685075.1 of Bramus lutescens. Classification (NCBI taxonomy): domain Eukaryota; kingdom Metazoa; phylum Chordata; class Mammalia; order Rodentia; family Cricetidae; genus Bramus; species Bramus lutescens. The sequence goes on along the minus strand of LOEQ01000479.1, from coordinate 233,613 downwards.
GGGCACTACAGCAAAGGATGAGAAAGCCCTAGGTTCTGCAAGGTAGAGAGACTTCGCTTAGGAAGATAACACTGCTCCAATGAGTTACCGCTAGTTTTGCCAAGAGAGGGAATAGGGTGAGCACTTCCCTCAGGGCCTAGATGCCATCAACCAACTGGGAAATTTCCCACAATTGACCTGTGAGTCCTAGACTAAAAAGAAACATTGAGAACAGATGTCTCAGGATCCAGGGCTATACAGGAGTAGAGATGAGAACTAGCCAGTTGTGTCCACCTTTTTCCAGACCTTCTACCCAAATACACCCCAATAAATCAACTCTTCCTCAACACAAAAGCTTAGCCAACTTTCACTACCGAACCCCAGAGAAAATACTGATGGTGTTCCCTCCTGGCACACACAGATGCTCATGAGCACAGGTAAACATGTCCACAGATGCCCACATCCATGCAGACACACTCCACACAAAACGCATGAGCACTTGAAGGCAGGCAGACATGAGGCAACACACATGCTCATCCAAGCCTTCATTCTGTGTAAGTTATTAAAAATGTAGACATCGCTGGCTCCCAGGGTCAATATGTTGTTTTTAAATTTAAACATGAATTTCCATTTCATTGAGCCTCCAGGGCTAACAAGATGTGCTGTGACAGGAGCAGCTAGCTGGAAAAGGCATGATTGAAGAGTCAGCCAATAATGTGTGTGCACAGCCCGAGTGGGGAGGGGAGCCCCCTTGCTCAGCCCCCCTAGCCTGGTGAGAAGCTCAGGCAGGCAATGAATGTAAAGAGGGCTAGTACTTCCACTAACCCTCCTCACAAGTGACCCAGTTGACTAGCCCACATTTTGCAACCTCAGAAAGCAAACTACACACCAGCAGTGCAATTGCCCATCCATCCACCCAAGAATTCGCACACCCCTAGTCTATGAAAAGTAACACCTGGATGAAGGCCTGGGGGAACCACAGCAAGGAGAAAGTGCTGCCCCTGTACCAGGGTAAGTTCCACTCTGATTAGAATAAAATGTGTCTCTGAACTTCTGCTAAGGGACCCTCTGCCTCCTCAGACAGTGGCAGGTGCCTGTTTTATGACCTGCTGGAAGCAATCTCACCCCCTGAGCTGTGACACAAAATATCATATCTGTCTTGTCCAGCAGTGAGCCCTGGGCACATAGCTGCTGTGGGTATTCCGTGAACACAGGGGGACCTGAGCGGGACTGGGTTGAGGTTAGAAGGCACACACGGAAGTTTTGTTTACTGGCTGGCTGGCAGCTGTGAAGGTAGCTCATCAACACTGGGAGGAAGAAGAAACTAGCAAACACCGTGCAAAGAAGTGCTTCTGAGGCCAGACCTTGTGATACATACATGTCATTCGGTGCTCAGGAGGCAATGGCAAGAGGATCCCTGCAAGCTTGAGGCTCACCTGGGCCTCAAAAAAAATTAAAAAGAATGTTGCGAAGGGTCATTTGTTCAGGACCCTTGTGGCTAAGGACAGCTCTGCCTGGCATGGTCTGTTCTCTGTCAGTGACTACTGGTTAGCTTAGCTTTGGTGGGCTCTGTGCAGGTTCATTTCTCTTACACACCTAAATGCTGACCAGAAGCTAAACTCCTTCCCCTCCCAACAGTGTGGTCTGATGAGGGGGCAACAGTGATCCCACCACAGACTAGTGGCCTAGTCCTTTGCAGATAGTGCGGCTGAAGTGGGCTGTCACTGTTCCCTGTCCTTTGCACATACATGTATGTACATATGCACAGGTGCCCATGGGACCAAGAGTCACTGACTAGATACCAGGATCCTTGCCTACATTTACAAACTCAGGATAAATCTCAACTCTTCCCAACAGTTGGACCCTTTGGCTTCTGTCCCTGGGAAACAATGACACCCCTACTCACCAAGGCTCATCCAAGGGTGACATCACTCCTGCAGGCCATCAGTCCAAGGGCAGTGCTGTTCGGAACAGGAAATCAGAAGATTTCCTGGACCACACTCACTTCAACTGGAGGCAGCATGCATGCTAATCAACACATCTAATTCACTCACTTCTGTGTGTACACATGCACACAAATATAACATTGGATATACACTGAGCCTGTACACCTAAAGCCCATTTCCTTCAACAAGAACACACATGCCAAACTTTCTGTGGGCATACAACTCCAACCAGGGAACATGCATGCATGTATGTGTGCACACACAGACAAGCTGGTGCAGTACGATCAGAGATGCCCACATGTACTCAGAAGCACTCAGGTGCAGTACCAATCCCCATTAGTGGTTCACTAGCCTGAAGTCCTGGAAACACCAGATGTGTGTGTGCAATTGCCCACTGGCCTGCAGGCCCAAACCTTTAATAAACTCAGGAATGAAGGCCTGGGCCTCTGGCCCTTTAAACGTTCATTTAAAGTCTTGCTTCTCAAATAAGTCAGCAGTGGCATCAGCCAAAAGGGCACACTCTCCTTTCCATGTCTTTAGGGGGAGGGGAATGAAGGAGACAGGGGAGAGAATAGATTAATTGGAGCTAGATCTTGAGCCAGGATTGTGTGAGCTGGGGCTTTGAGGAAAGCGGGGCATGGCAAGCAGGGTCCACACTGGTTTCTCTCATATCCTCTTTCTGTCCTTTATATGCCATGCTCTCCCGGGGACTTGAGACATATCTAGTTGTAACTGTCTTGTCAACACTGGGGAACGACCTGTGGTTGATTGCCTCTGCCTCCAGCCTTTGCATTGGCCTTTCTTACACAGTGTTAACCAAAGTTAGACAGAAGATGGTCCTCAGGCTTCGTCCAGGGAACATGTGTGGGCAATGAGCACTGCACGTGAAGGGCCACTTTTTACAGTGGTATCTGTGTCTCTGTCTAGTATCTGTGGTATTCAGAAGCTAGTTAGACCTGAGCAGGGTTGGGAAAAGCCAAGCTGTAATTCCCTTCCTCTCTCATCGAATAGCCCTAGGGAGAGATGCAGAGGCCAGAAGGACAACAGGACAGTGATCCCAAGCTCTGTCCACCATCCTCTCTACCTCCCCTGGGCTTCCCTAACGCTGTATTGTAACCCTTCTTGGATGCAACCCCCCTCCCAGAAATTTCTCTTAGAGGCAAAATCTGGCCTAGGATCTACTTGATCTCTTAGAAAGGCCAGCCTCCAAGAAAGGCGGAGCTCAGCGAAGTGTGAAGAGCTTGCTGACAGCAAGGAGTGTCCCACCATGTGGCAGCTCCCTGTGAAGGGACCATCTGTCTTCCCTGAAGCATCCTGGAGGGGACTGCAGTGTCCACAAGATCCCTCCCAATTCTGGCACTCTGTGAATTACCTCTAGTACCCAGTTGGCCTCTCTGTGGGAACTAGTGCATCCTGCTGGGTGGGAACCCTTCTCGCTGACTGCCCCCCCTCTCAGGGCCACCAACAGGGTAAGAGGCAGCAACCTTGTTTGCTGTGTTGGTCCAGTCCTATAAGAGAGCCACTGGGAAGGTGTTTATTCATGTGGGAAATCACATCACTGGGGAGAGCCACATTTCCCAGTGATGAGTTATGTAGGTCAGGCTCTGGTTGCTTCCACATGACCGACCTCTGGACAAGTGAGAAGACTGAGCAAGCTGAGACCCTGCCCCCACTGCCTTGACTTCACCCACAGTCAGTTAGTCAAACCATAGGACCTGCGGCCTGGGTGCAGGGGAGCCTTCAGAGAGTCAGTCAGCCTCCATGCCTGTTGGCTAAACAGGGATTCATGAAGGACTAGAATCTGGCTACTGCAGTTTCTTAATGCCAGGGCTGCAGTGACATAGAGCATCCCCTCACATAAACCATGGGGCAAGATGCTGTAAGGATCCTGTGTATGGGAAAAGAAAACAAACAAATAAAAACAAACAAACAAACAAAAACAGAGAGGGATTGGCAGGCCGGAAGCTTCAGGGCAGTACGGACATGTGTCCTCAGACCCATGACTTGCAGATAGGAACTTAGGGGTGCCCACCTTGGCTTCCCTCTCCCTTCTGTGGGAATGACCATAACACATTCTGGAAATATCAGTGGCAGGGGTCAGCACTGTGTCTCTAAGACAGGGTCTGATAAGCAACTGGATCTCAAATTTAGAGAAGAACTAAGGAAAAAGCGCTAGGGCTGTGTCATTCCATTCTACCTCCCGACCCAGGAAGTGAGAAGAATCCAAAGAGGGCGTGAGGGAGCTTGCTCCAAGCTCTCCTTTTATGGAGTCCCCCGAAAGAAAGAAAAGCCATCCTGACATTTTCATGAGAAATGTTGGTGAAGGAAGCTGAGAAGCAATGCACAAGGAAGTGAAGGATGGAGATTCCTGCATGCTGGGAAGGGAGAGCTTGGCCCCTGTAGTTCTTTGAGAGGGGTGGCTCAGAGTCTTTTTAACACAAGGCAGGGACTTCAGCTCACTTACCATGTACTCCCTACACATGGGGTAGGATTTCTATCAACAGCGCCCCCCCCTCATTTTGCGTGTTTGTTTTAAGAAAGAATTTCCACTCACTGCATAATTCAGGTCAGCCTTGAACACTCGAACTCCTCCTGCCTCAGCCTCCCAAGTCCTAGTGTTGCAGGTGTGTGCCGCCATGCCCGGCTAACAGCCGTACTCGCTAACGAGAGAGAGAAGGAATGGTTCTCTAAGAGCCAGCTATGGAAGGGCATCAGTCCCTCACATGGGGGAAAGGAGAGGAGACGGGCAGAGAAGAGGGGAGCCGGGTGGAGCTAAGGACCCAGAAAGCAGCATTTTCCCCAGTTCTGCTTCTAGCCTCCAGCTGCATCCTCGCCGCGTCACGTCTCTGATGCTCTGCACAGGTCACGTTTCAGTACACATGGGATGTGCCTTTAAAAGAATCCTTTTCCTTCAATGTAAAAATATTCTGCTGTACGGAGCATATCTGATTAAAAAGGAGAAAGTTTGCCTGAAATATGTGCCCCTCCCAAATGGCTAATGGGAATCTCATTCATTATTTAATCTCCTACTTATCAGAACAGGACCAAAGTGGAATCTAATATAACATGTATGTAGTGTTGCCCTGGAGAGCAAACAGAAGGCAGGGAATGGGGCAGGGGGCCTGGGGGGCAAATCAAGTCTTGTATTTTTCACTTCATATATTAAACCAAACTTCAGACTCTGAACAAGATTAATACCAGTAGTGGACCTGAGAATTCACACACACACACACGCACACACACACACATACATATATATACACACACATGTCTGATATCCATTCTCATAGCTTACACTGTGATTCATAAACTGTCCTATAGATGGACTTTATTAAACACAAATGGAATCTGTCCCCACCACAGAAGCCCAGGAGGTTAAGAGGCCAAGTGGATACTGTGTCATGCTCACTTACATGGCTTTTGCTGAACCTGCCTCATTCTTCAAAAGCCTTGGCAGGAGCTGGAGCAAGCACCCAGTGGCCCTCCCCCTAAAGTGATGTTAATGGGTGGGAATGGATGACATCTTTGGCCAGCTCCTTCCAGGTACCCAGTGCCTAGAATCCCCATAGCAACTCTGCAAATAGTAACACCATCCCTGAGTTACACAGGAGGAAACTGAGGTATGAAGATGAAGGGAAGCTGGCCCAGGTGTAACAGAATAGTAAGCAGCAGATCTACACTGCTATAACTGGTGCTCCTTTATGACTAAACTCTGCTATTGTCTTGAAGGCTGTAAAGATAAAACTCACATTCATGTGTGTGCGAATGGTGGGATGACAGTAAACTTATGGAGACCCTCCCAGCTTTTCTTCTGCTCAAGATGATTTCCATCCTGCTCCCACGTGTTTGCACTGAGACCCTGGCTCAACCATTCACGGACCCCCTAACTCCCCAACCCTGGCCTTTCTATGAATGGCCCACCTCTTTTTCTTATATTCCATCTGCTCGGTACAGGACCTCCGAGACCAGACCCTGGAAGGGCCATGCTGCATGCAACCTTGGTCTGTTTTCCTCATTTTTATCCCTGCCCCATATTAGAAAATATTTTCTTGGGCCAGCAAGGTACCACAAAAGACAGATATTTGCCACCTGGATGGATGCCTGAGTTCAGTGTCAAAGGCCACATAGTAGAAAAGGAGAACTGGCTCTCACAGGTTATCCTGTGACCTCCACATACACACTGTGGCTTACATATGAATACACACACAGAGGGACACACAAACACACACACTCACAGAGAGAGAGAGAGAGAGAGAGAGAGAGAGAGAGAGAAAGAGAGAGGGAGAGGGAGAGGGAGAGAGAGGCACACACAAACAAATAACTTGGTATCCCCGTGACAGTTGTTTCTCAGCAGAAGCCAGTCTTCTGAGTTCTCCACCAGCACAGAGTTGACTGTGTAGGTGCCCGGAAGTTACACTGTTGTCCATCCTCCATCACATTCCCCACAGGCCCATGAGCACAAGGGTCAGACTTGACCAGAGTAACAGAGGTATATGTGGGCCGCAAAGGATTCTTTTCAAAAGAAAGATTGTTTCTGCCCTGAGACACATGTCCCCTCCCTCCCCACAGTCCAAATCCAGATGAAGATGGGGGTGAAAGCACAAAGAGGGCTCCCGAGGCTCAGACGTGATGAGCATCATCAAGCCTCTAACTTCTCCCTTTTCCTCTAATGACAGCCGGGGACAGCTCTTCTTTACTCCTCATCTTTATAATTCAGTTTAAGCTGTAAGGGAATTTTTTTAAAAAGTTGGAGCAGGCCACCAAGCAGCCTACAAAACAACTCAGCCAGGCAGTTTCTCCTGCAGACTCACATCTTATATCTTTGGTGACAAAAAGATTTATAGCAATTTTTTATTAAAAAAGAGAGAGTGTGTGCACTGTGGATAATCAGATCTGAGACGTAGAAATGGAAGCGTGGGGGTGTTGTACATGTAAGTTATTTTAAAATATATGGTAGATGCCTGATGGATTTTTCCACTCCCTGCTAGAGGGGCTGGCTCTCCCCTTCCCCTCATGCCTGGCCTAAAGTGATGGAATTGATGTATAAGAGGAACAGACAGGATACAGACTAGGAAGGCAAGAACATCTATGGCAGCACATTTCAGGCAATATCTCTCAAGCTCCCTCCATGGCCACTGTCCTCTTCAACAGGTAGAGAGGGGGCACCTGCTGCCTGCTAGAAGGGAGGATGCAGCCACAGGCTCCTAAGACCATCACAGTATCAGGACCACTCCCTACTATAAGCTTTCAGCTTTGTTTTTACACATGAAGTGCATGAGAGGCTGTGGAAATCGTTTAGCTACTAGGGTACTTACCTAGCAGATATAAAGCTGGGTTCAATCTTCAGCCATGCAAAAACTGGGTGTGGTGACATATACCTGTGGTTTTAGCACTTGGAGGGTGGAAGCAGGCGGATCAGAAGCTCAGGGTCTTCCTTGGCTACTTTTAGTTTAAGGTCAGCCAGGGCTACGTGAGACCTTATCTTTTAAGGGGGGGGGGACTGTCCTAAACTACACCTTCTTCACAGGTCTCTTCACATTCTAGCAACAAAGGATGCTGGAGAGGTGTGAAGCCAGCCAGCTCAGAGCAGGGAGAGACCTTACAAGGAGATAAAGAAGTTCAGTGGGTGGAGCAGAATGAATGACAAGGGCAGGCTGGAGGAAACACAGCACAATGGTCAAGGCTAAAGTAAAGTGGACCTGGCCACGGGTCGGCCACCAGAATAGATTGGCAGTGAGAGCCAAGAAGGCTGGAGTCTTCCCAGCCCCACACACAACACGGAGACAGCCCCGCCTCTTTCCTGCCCTTGGCTATAAAGTCTGGACTCCTCATTCAGGCCACTAGGGTTTTCTAGAGACTCCTGAGTCCTCTGAGGTGAGTTTACTAAGAACCAGAGAATGAGGGAAAAGAAAACAGAGTCACGTCCAGGCATAGGCACTGTGCAGGAGTTGGCAGCTCCAGGGAGCACAAGAGATCGCTGACCATGAGGTAGGCACGTGTCCATCTTCCTCTCTAGGCCCCATCTCACCAACTTAATAATCTGAATGCTAACCTAGGTGTCTCCAGGGCTGCCCCACTCAAGGGAGCGCTGGGGGGCATTTGAAAACAGGGTCCTCCTCTCTTATGAATGTGGCATACAATGCCTCCTAAGAGAGAGACTGACTCTCAGATTCCCCATGGACTAATAAGTGCACGGCCAGGAGGAAGTGGATTGGTTACTCTGCATGCCATGGGCCCTTGCTGTGATGTCTCTAAGTTATAATTGTCTTCTCTATAACATGTAGTTCATAATCGTTGCTCACAAGGCAACAGTTGCGAGGAGAAGCTAAGATGAGGTAGTCCTGGGTCAAGATCCATTAATGACAGGAAAAGATCCCACCTCAAGTGGGAGCTGTTGGCTCTCGGCCACCCCAGCTGCCTGGTTAGGACCCAGGCTCCTGGACAGATGGCTCACAGCAGGAGGCAAGGCCAGCACAAGGCCAGCAGTCAGCACCCAAAATGAGGCGGGGAGATGAAGCTCCAAGAGTAGGCCAAACCTGGGTGAGTCTGCGCCGCTACAGTCATCTCAGAAGGAGAACTGTTTCTTAAGAGCAGTACTATTCCAGAAAGTCTGTGTGTCAGTCCCTTCTGCAGCATCCATCTGTCCTGTCTCACAAGCCTCAATGCTTCATATAACTCACAAATGGAAACACTGACACCGGTCACTCTTGCTTCCAGAGCCAGCCTCCCACCAAGTAAGAACACAAACCTGTACTATCGCACCATCACAAGACACACAAACACACTCACACACACACTCACATACACACACTCACACATAGTCACTTATACATACTCACACACACGCACTCACACACACATACACATATTCACATACACTCACACACACTTACACACATTCACACACCAGGCACGGGTAAGGCAGACTTCTTTGCACCATCACACACCTGAACACAGCACAACCCCTCCTCTTATCCACTGGAGTCACCTGCCAGTGCCTCCACTCTAGCAAAATGTCCCCAAGCCCTCCTGAAGGGCCTTGTTGAACTAGGGAAAAGGGATGTGAGCAGCAAGATAGGGCAGCCTCGCCTTTGCCTCCTGCCTTCTCAGAGGGTGACTCCTGGCGTTATTTTTAAACATTCCACTCATTTGCTAAATGAGGCTTTCCACTCAGGCTTCTTTGAAGCGGCTGTGCCTCTCCCGGCGGGGGGCAGGGAGGCAGTGGCCTGGCAGATGCTTAAGAAACTACGGCTGAAACTTGCTGACTCAGGCCCCAATTATCTGCTGTCCCAGGACTGTATTTAGTCCTGTAAGTGCTTCAGGCTGGCTCACCCCTTCCTCCCCTGCCACCCCTCCTCCTCCTCTTTTCTCCCTGCCTTTTTTCTTGCTGCTCTTTTCTCCTCTCTCTGGCTGTTTCAGCCCCAAGCAACACCACTCCTCCCCTCGTTGCCTACATCCACTCGTCCTATCCTGTGTTTGGCTAGTCAACACCTTCTCAACACACAGCCACAAAATCTCCTGAAGGACCCCATGAGCATCAGGACCAGATACGTGTAGGATGGATGGTTTGAGTAAAGTCACAGAAGGCTGCATGGAAGAAGAAGAGCTTGACCTAGGCCTGAAGCAGACCTTGAATTTGGCCAGAGGTATGAGAGCATTTGGCTCACAGAAGCACCAGGCAGTTCTAGAGGCAGAATGAATTAAACAAGGCTGACCAGGAAATACTGTACAAGAATAAGGAAAACTATCTTTTTCATTCACACATTTTCACTGTGTGGGGATATGCATACATGTGGAGGCCAGAGCCAGTTGTCCCCTTTCGCTATGTGGGTTCCAGGGACAGAAACCAGGTTGTCATCATTTACTGCCCTCATCTTGACTTTTAGGTTTCGTTGGCTTGAACTTGTCTTGTTCTTCTACTTACTGTTTTTCTTCCTTGCTAATTTCACATCTAGAACCTGGCTCTTTGCCAAAGGAAATGACAATGAGCTTCTCCTGCTACCCTACCCCACATCCACTCCCCATCTGCCTCCTTGAACCTGGGTGGATTGAAAAAAGGAAAAGGGGGGGAATCCCACTAGTACTGCAGAAGAGGAAGACAGGGTTCATCTGGAGCCCAGTCGGTAGGGGTAAGAACAGTCAGTGCCTCAGGGGGACCCCTCTGATCGTGAAGCCCTAGTAGGAGAGATGTCAGCTGATGGAGACCATGAACCAGTGTAGACTCCAGGCAGGAGCAGTAAAAGACACATTTAGAAGCAGGATCCTTGGGGCCCAGACGCCTCTTTTCCCACATGAGCCACCTTAAAGACAGATAGTAATTAAACTTGAATGCAAATTAAAATGGCTCAAACCAAACACTTAAAAGACCCACTTCAGCAGCCTCCTTCCTTACTCCCTCCAGATCATTTGTTCCACAGTCTCGGCATAAGAAGAGGCAGGTCTCTTTAGGCAGCCTGAGAAAAATACAAAAGAGAAAAAAAGCTCAGAGGTAACAGGACCTGAAGACTCCAAAAAATACACAGATTTGTGCCAAGTTACCACCAAACAGGCTGCATATTCAGAATTGTTTTTCTTGGGGTTTTTGAGACAGAACTTGTTTTAAGACCAAATATGACCAGGGAGATAGCCTAATGTTGAAGGCCTTATAAACTGATTTCAATCCCTGAAATCCCAGCAAAGGTAGGAGGAGAAAACTGACTCCATAAAGTTGTCCTATGGCCTCTGCACATGTGTTGTGTCCCCCATACACACACACACACACACACACACACACACACACACACACTGTGAATACATACACAATAATAATAATAGAAAGGCCAGACAGCTCCAAGGAAACAGTGGATTATGGCCAGGAGCGAGGCAGCTGAACAGATGGCCTGGCCCAGGCCTCCTTATGGGCACTCCAGGCCCAGGTAATGCCAACTCAAGGTTGGAAACACTAGATCCCTATCTCCTTTTTAGAATGAGTGACAGCCTATGGAAGATGAGATGTCCAATCTGTGCAGGAGTGTTGGTGGCGTAACAGCTCATGTTCTCTGTCAGTGTCACTGGGTCTAGAACCGCCTAGGAGACACACCTCTGTTGTGTGTTGGGGATGTTTCCAGAGACATTTAACTGAAGAGGGAAGGCATACCCTGAGTGTGGATGGCACCATGTCATAGGCTGGAGCCTTGAACTAAATTAAAAGAGGTAAGGGGGAGTCCTAGGTGTGCATGCTTGCCACCATGAACTCTGCCTTTCCCACTATGATGGGCTGTACCCTCTGAGACCCAGTACCAGAGTTAATCCTTATTCCTCCTTTAAGTTGCCTTTGTCGAGGGTTTTTATCACAGCGACAACATAAGTAACTACTACAGATGAACAGGCTAGCATGAGAGCAATTGGACTGTGACATCTGCCATCCCAGTGATCTCTAGGGTTGATTAGGCTGATCTAGCTGGCTAGTCATGTGTTCCCTGCCTCTCTATTTGTTCCACATGCATCCCTCCCAAAGCTGCATGCTCTGTCAAAGACGATGACCTTCCCTAATCCAGAAGGACTGCTGCTTGCTAGGGGAGTAGCTGCACTCCACGACTGGAATCTCCAAACAAGCTGTCAAGATGTGCTGAATGCTGACTTGCTTCCTTCCTTCTCCTCACTCAAGCACAAGGATATGCTTAGGGGAAGAAGGCTTTCTGGGTCCTCACTGTTACCTGGGGACTCCTGTTTCTCTGTCCTGTTGGATAATAAGCGTTGCCTAAACTGGGCTCTTTCTCACTAGCTAGAAATTACTAAACAAGCTCCTGAATATCCTCACATCTGAAGGCTCCTCAGGCTGTCCTGAAGACAAAATATAGAAATGCATGTCATCCCAAGACCCCCATACCCTCAGCAGGAGTTAATGTTGGTACATAGATATGACACCTTTCCAAGTTCCTCCATGACCCAGAGAGCTTGCCCTCCCTTCCTGATGCCATTGCTGATCAGGGGCACAGAACAGGGCTTCACACATTAGCTACTGAGAGCTTTCACCCTTGGCCACATGGCTCCACTGAAAAGAAAGATGGCCACCTGAGAGAAGGCAGGAGCCCTAAGAGTGGCAAGAGCAAGCACCACAAGCCTACCCTTTCCCTTTCTAAAAGAAGCGGCACCATATTCCCAGGCAGCCTGCCGCCCAGCGGGGCTTCAGACGGGCTCAGACATTGCAGTAGCCAGTTAAGAGCTTACGGGCCAGGCAGTACACACTGCAGAACCAGTACAGTTCCGTGAAGAAAGCCAAGGGGGCTCCGGTGCTCCTGCCAGGCCCGGTGCAGTGTCAGAAAGGCCCAGGACCCATTGAGACCAGGCTGTTCCAACTGTGGAACACAAATCAGCCGCCCTCTGCCCTGCCATTTTCCAGAACCAAATTCATGAGCCTCTGATAAATAATTCAGGCTTCTCCATCTGTGGAAAAGTTGGATTTGGCCTAATTTCTCTCATAAACAAAGAACATCATCTGCTCAGAACAGTCAAGTAGACACCAGTCAAATGTTTCAAAAATTAGATTCCAGTGAGCTGCAGCCATTCCAGGCCCGGGGTCCTGCAATCTGGGAAGTCCTTATGAAGCCGGCCAACAAGGCAGACTGAGAACATGAAATTGATTTGAACAATTGGAGCTGGGAAGTGTCCATGAAGAGTTTGTGTTTCAAGTACGTTAGTAAATACACCTAAAATTATCCAGCTCCAATTCTTGAAGTCAGAAGTCAGCAGACTGAATTGTTTCTATGTAGTATTTCCTGGAAGTATGTGTAGCAGCAAATACATATCCTTGGAGATGTTGTTAAGCCAAGGTTTATAAGTCAGGGTTCCCAAAGAAAAAGGAGAATAGGGGAATCACAGATGATAGATAGAAAGATAGGTATATAAGTAGATAGATAAATGGACAGATAGACAGATGGATGATAGATAGATAGATAGATAGATAGATAGATAGATAGANNNATAGATAGATAGATAGATAGATAGATAGATAGATAGATAGATAGATAATAGTGGATAATAGATAGATAGTTGATAGACAGACAGACAGATAGATAGATGATAGATAGACAGATGATAGATAATAGACAAACAGATAGATAGATGATAAATAAATATAGGTAGATAAATGATAGACAGATGATAGATAATAGATAGACATGATAAATATAGATAGACAGACAGACAGATGATAAATTGATATAGATAGATGATAGATAGAGTTCTAGTTTACTTGTCTGTTTCTATGAGAAATACTATAAGCAAACACAACTTGAAGAGGAAAGGGTATAATTTCATTTTACAGTTTACAGGCCATCATAGAGGGAAGCCCAGGAGCTAGAGGCAAGAACCTGGAGGTAGAAACTGAAACAAATACCATGAAGGAGTGCTGCTTCCTGGCTTGCTTTCTCTAGCTTGTCCAGTCACCCCTTCCACACAGCCCAGGTCTACTTGTTCAGGAATGACACTGCCCACAGTGTCCTAGGCTCTCCCACATCAACAATGCCCCACCATAAACATGTCCACAAGCAACTCCAACAGTGGTATTCCTGATGCTCCCTCCTCCCAGAGATATTTAGGTTTGTATCAAGTTTACGGAAACTATGTCACAGAGAGAGACTACATAGATGATAGATAAACTTATTGGTTTCAAAGAGGACATTAATGTTGATTGACACATCTGACTTCTATGTGGCAATCCACCAACCCAAAAAATATCAGCCACAAATTGATGCCATAGTCTAGTCTTGAGGGATAATTTCCTTTTCCTCAGGTGAAACTCACTTTTGCGTTTAAAGTCTTTCAACAGATTAGATAAGGCCCACCTGCTTAATTAAGAATGATCTCCTTTACTTAGAGTCAACTAATTGTAGCTGTCAATTGTAAATGCTGCTCTCATGCATGAAATTCCATCCGAGGACCACCTGGACCACCACTTGAGACTAACACTAAACACCTCGCCAGCTTTCCTGTGATGTAAGCTATTCTCTGGAGATCCACTCTCCCAGTCCAGCCTAATTCAGTTATCTTTAGGAGGAAGAGGCAAAGTATTATGGAACAAAGGAAAGCCTGTAGAGGATGTGTTTTGAAACACTGACGCCATCAGCTGAACTGGCTTGCTCAAGTTCGCATGGCTAGTTGGATTGTAAGAGTCATCCCAAGTCAGAACCACACAATACTGTCGCCTGTAGGTAGACAGATCATCCTGCCACCAAGTACTTTACAGGACACTGTGGGATGAGTGTGCAACTATGTTGTAAATTGATCATGGGTTACAAGAGAAGTCTCAGGAATCTTGTATTTCTGTTATCTGAGGCCATTTGTGCTGACTGTTGTCCATTCTGTTAGTAAAAGCTTTGTGTTGGCAGTCAGCATTTGTTTGTTCATGTGTTTGTTTGTTTGGTGGGTATGTGAGGAATTGATTCAGTGAAGAAGAGGCCAGCACATTGTTTGTCCACTGAGCCGTCTTACCATCCTCAACAAGTATTTCTGATGGGTGGGGGCAACTGAAAATCTTCTGTGAGTTATCCCACTTCATGGTGCTTCTGTCAATTATTCCTGCCACCTCTGGATGTGGCCACCTCCACTTTACAGGTGATCATGACAGGTCTGTTTCTATGACTTTGGAAAGAAGGAATCCCACTGTATGACCTATAGCCCCACACATGGAGACATCATATCATAACTGATCCTAGTGGGAGGGGCTTCTAAGCAAGCCACAAGCTCCCCAAAAGGATATCCTTTTGAGTCACAAAGCTGTGGTAAGCTCCGTCCATCTTATCTTCCTACCTGGCCCACAGGTAGAGAGGACCAGCAACAGGCTCCCATCCTCCAGCTAGAGACTCTCACTGTTATCTGGCCCCCTTCTGCTCGTGCTCTAGGCTGCTCTCAACTATAATTTCCGAACTCCAAAAGGAAGTAATTTAGCCCGGCCTGCTTAAAAGGGAAGGAGACACAGGTCCCCACAGGTTGTAAAAGTTCTCCGACTCTCTCTCCACAGCAGAGGGAGGTAGCTCCTATCGCCCATTTTGAATATTTGCCCTCTGTGAAGCATCTGCCTTCCACTAGAGGCAGAGGGACTGTTGACACCTACTGCCACCACCGCTAGCCTGTCTCAGGCCTGGGGTGGATGAAAGATGGGACAAAGAAGTGGCACCTGCCCAGTCAGCAGATCCAATGGTCAGAATGGACTTGTGTCAAAAGAGAACAAAGCACATCCCAGGAGTCCCCAGAACTAAGGACAGGATTCTTGACATATGCTGGGCTCTAAGACAGAAAGACCTAGGTCCGGACCCAGCACAGCTCTATGCCAGCTACAACTGGACTCTTCCCTGATACAAAAGCCCATATCACTATACTATGGGGTCCTAGTATAGTCAATGTTATTAACATAGTGTGGGCCCTCCCTGGGCCCAGTTCAGAGATGCATGCTTGGACAGCTCTAAAGAAAGCTTAGCTAGCCCGGTCTACCCACTCCCCAGGACTCCCCAGTGTGTGGTTTTGGTGCCAATAAATCCTTTCAGTATTTAAGAAAGTCAAAGCCTATATACTTTGGCAGGTAGACTCCCAGGGTTCCCTAGATGGCCCTGTCCCTGCCAACTGCTGTTGAAAGTGGGGACTTTCAGCAGGAGCCACGGTCCTAACTAATACAAACTTAGGCTTATGTAGGGTCATGTAAATCTCCCTCTACCAATGAGATGTACTTACATACAAATATACCCAGGGCTCAATAAGTGAGCACAAGAGAATTTGGGGGCTGCCAGCACTGCAGAGACTTCAAAATATCAAAAACAGGGGCTGCGGAGATAGCACAAGTCATTAAAATGCTTGTCGTGCAACCATGAAGACTTGAGCTCAACCCCAGCACCTACCACAAAATCAGACATAGTAACATGAATTTGTAATCCCAGTGCTTAGGAGGCAAAACCAGCCAGCCTAGCCTAATCAGCCAGCTCCAGGTAGCAGTGAACAGTCCTGTTTCCAAAATCCAAGGGTGCTGGAAAGATAGCTCAGCAGGCAAAGTGCTTATCATACAAGCCAGGTGACCTCACTTTAATCCCTGGAACCTATGGCAGAAAATAAACTCCTAAGAGTTGTCCTCTGACCTCCTCATACTCCATGGCACTTGTGTGCCCCCTCCCAAAATAATAAATAAAATACAATGTAAAAATCAAGGTAGATATCTCCAGACGAGTAATACCTGAAGTTTACCTCTGGCTTATATGTATGCATGCACACACACACACACATGCACATATACTGCATGTGTACAACCATATATATGTGCATACATATATACTAATGTTACAGGCAGATCCAAGAAGAAGTATGGAACAATTGGTGCGTGCCCACATAGAAGAGAGCACAAGGCCTTATATCTTTTGGAAAGGGAAGCTGAGAGCACTGGGGCGATGGGGAGGTATGCGAGCTACAATTTTGGAGGCTCCTAAACTCACCTGTCTAGTGTGCCCCATGAGGCCCCGAGTGCAGCTGCCAGCACAAGCACACAAGTGGCGCAGCCAGAATGAAGACATCCATACTCAAGGCTGCACCTTTAGATGGAATTCTGGCTCTTGCTGCTTTCATTAAGAAAAACAAAAGACATGAGTGGAGCATGGTTGCCTGGGAGATGTGTAGGGAGGTGGAATGGATGAGCTCTTGGCTTGTTCTAGAAGACAGTCTGTGAGGAATGTACTTGGTTTAGCCGTGCTGTCTATGAGCCTTAGGTGAATGAGCAGGGGGGAAAAAAAAACAGATTTCCACTCCACACTGACTGCTAGCTCTGTCCATCTTCCTACTTCATCCAAACTTTGCCTTCCCTGGCCATGGACAAGGCAGAGGAGCTGCATCCATTCAGTCTGCATTTGTTGAACACCTACTAAGTGCTAAGCTCAGAGCAGAGAGCACATGCAGGAGGCGCCTTCCCCTCATGACAGCTACCACCAGCTTGATCTTTCCGTTGTTCCTGTTCATCTGGTTCATCACTCTCTGAACAGCCTATTCAAAGCCACCATCTTGAGGCATGTTCTCAATAGCCAAAAATGTACAGATGGGAAAAGGGCAGCATAGCTAGGACAAGAATTTGGAGCTCCTGGCTCTCTTGTAATGACATATTCTTCACGCCTTGTGGCACATGCTGTTCTAACATGGGCTGGCAGGTTGTAGCATGGGCTGCACCTGGAGATCTGGGGACAGGTATCAGGATGCTGTGTGACTGCTTGGGAGGGTAAGAGTCAGCAGAACTCCAGACCTGACATCCCACAAGGTTAGGCAAATGTGTCTCCATGGGATCCCAAGGGATATGTCAAAAGTCAAAGGCACTGCCAACTTATACTTGTGGCTGGGAAAAAGGAACTCACCCATACAAACAATCCAGGGTCCAACCATAAGGTGTGTAAACATAGGCAGACCATACAAGAGTTATTCAAAGTCATAAATGTGGAAGAATGAGGAAAAAAATTAGTGAGTGTCTGGGAAGAGCATTAGGGTGTGGGCTGTTGCAGGGAAGTAGGATTGAGTGAGGTTAGCTGAAGAGAATCAGGACCCCAGGCTAGGAAGAGCACACCTGGCACCATATTCCTTGGGAGCTTTGAGGGTAGAGCACCCATGACAGCCTCCTTCCTCCTCACATGGTGAGGCAGGGGTGGCATCAGAACTGATCTAATCCTAATCTGTGCCATTTGGAGTTCTCAAACACTGGCAAGCTTGGAGGGCTCTTTCGAAACAAGAGGTCAGTTGGATTGTCCTTTAGCACCCCTGTGTGTTGAAGGAATTGTTTCCTCAGGCACGGATGGGAGCATCTCAGGGACAGATTCACACTGTGAATTGTAAAAGGAGAAAAACTACTGACCTCAAAATGACAGGTAACTAATAGGCTCCAGGACTTTCATGAACGGGCTCTGCATATCTCTAGTGAGCACCTACAACATAATGGTGTAGGCATGGGCAGGGGCACAGCCTTTACCTCCGGGTGGGGGAGGAGTGGCCATTAAATAGGAAATGGTACAGCCAGTGAACATTTACACCGCAAACTGTGGGCAGAACAATCTCTGTCCGTGGTGCTGAATGGACTGGGTTTTGTTTGTTTGTTTGTTGAGGGTTGTTTTTGGGTGGTGGTTGGTTGGTTTTGTTGTTATTTCTGTCTTAAGGGTTGGAAATGGGCAGGTGGAGTTGGATCTAGAAAGCACAGGTTGACGACTGGCCCTGGGGCAGGAAGCTGTGAATGGGGGGGCCTGCCATGACAAGCCTGCTAGAAGGTTGTTGGATGTGCCTGAGTAGCTCAGATTAGGAGGTGGCCACAACTGTCCATCCTTGAGGGAAATGGGAAGCCAACCTTTGGGGTGTGGATGGGATTCCAGCTAGCTATGGCACCCTTGAAGTCTCTCGGCTCTGTTGTTCCACCCTACATCTGTCTGCCGTGTATGGAGGGATGTTGAGGCTGCCTGCGGTGGGAGGGCCTGGCATCTCCTTATTAAGACATCTGTGCCTCTAATGAAAAGTAACCCGTTGCCGGGCAGGGAAGAGACACAAATAATTATGAATCAATTTAGCTCTGGCCAGCCATCTGCCCAGACCTTATATTGGGGGAGCCAAGGGTAGAGGCGCTCTCCTCTCCCAGCCAAGCCTCAGGAGCTGGACGCATGAGCAGTTGGGGCTTGGTCACTTGGCGTTGTAGTTAGGCTCAGGACAGTTCTAATCTCGGGGTAGGGAGGGGACGTCCTACAGGGTCACCAGGTACGTGGGTTGGCCCAGCAGCAGGGCAGCAGCGGCAAGTCAGCGTCTGCCTCACATGCTCCAGCCGCAGTCACCGCTCAGTT
>LOEQ01000479.1:188585-214778 GCA_001685075.1 Bramus lutescens | reverse complement strand
CCACGGGCAGGGAGCCCAGCGCAGCCCGGAGGAACGCGCCAGTTGTCGCGAGTGCCCCGAGGCCCCCCGACAAGCTGGCAATTTGTTGTTGTTTGTCGAGTGCTTTTGTCAGGCAAACCCGGGAGCCGGTCTCCACATTGAGGAGGTGGTGCAATTCTTTCTCCTTTTTCCCCCTTCCGCTTTTGTAGATTGTAATAATTGATGTTGCTTAATTTATATTAAGTCAAATAAAGGAATATCTTCCATTTAATTCTATTTGGTTTTAGTGTTTATGACTCTCTACTAAGCCATTGTTCTACACTTTAGAGGATAGGGAGATTTGTTGCCTGGCTTGGGAGGTGAAATCTGCCTAGGTGGGTGGCCACACTCCTCTGAAATTCTTACCCACCACCACCACTGCTGCCTCTCGCCACTCCTTAGGGAGTGGGGCCTCACATTGCTGGGAAAGCCTCTAATGTGTTTTATTCTTCCAAGATGGCAGCCTGGCCTTCCTCACCCTTGTCACCTGTGCATAGGCTCTGTGCATCCCTCCCTGGTGGTAAATGCTTGGTCCCCAGCTAGTCATTTGGTACCACCAGATTACCATGAAAGGTGGAGGGAGGATTCCTGGCAAACTTATTAAAACTCGTATAGTGAACACTGCCCTTTCCTTAGCTGGTGTCACATTTTCAGACTTTGAGTGGCTCCATGCAAGTGCTAAAGGCGTGTATCAGGGAGGCCAGGGTCTGAGGTGGGGGCTTTTCGATGGTGCCTGATGGAGTTGGGAGTGCCTTGACCAAGAGGGCACAGGAAAGATGGTACAAAGCCACCTTCTCAGGCCCTGTCCTGTTCTCCTGCCTAGTTCAGGTATGTGACTAGAATTTAGAGTCTAGTTGTCCCACAAGGTACCAAGGCATCAGAAAGGATGGACAAAAAGTATGCTTCTATGGAGAGACACTGGGGGGGAGGGACAATCGACAGACAAGTCAGCCTTCTCAAGATTTCCCAAGGAGAATGGAGATGATGGGAGGCCAGAAGGGGAGGGGCTTTGGGATAAAGAAACCGGGAAGCTCCTTTGAAAGGACTTTGACCTAGGACCTGCAGGAGTCCTGAAACGTTCTCAGTAGCCCAAACAGTCCTGCCTGCTCTGCCAGTTCATCCCTACCCCAGCCTGCTCTCTGCTTCAAGTTCACCTTCTTCAAGAAGCTTTTTCAGTATCACACTCTGGCTCTCTCAGACAGCAGACCACAATGTCTCTCTGTCTCTATCTGTGTCTGGCTGTGTGTGTGCACTCATGTGTGTGTGTGTGTGTGTGTGTGTGTGTGTAGAAATTGTTGTAACAAAAGTGGCCTGTGGATTGTGAGTTGCAGAATGTTTTTAGCACTGGAGTACAGAGCTTTGTGAACAGAATGATGATGATTTACTTACTAGATGATGGCTGTACTGTACCTGGGGGCAACAAGGAACTTCTGAAATGCGGGAAGAAGCCCACTGTGTTAGGAAACACACACACACCTTCTTTCTGCTTTAGGTTCTGAGCTCCTTGGAGAACTTATAAGTCAAATTCTCAAAACTACCGTGCAGAGCTTGAACAAGCTTGGCTCAACAGCACTCTGGGAGGTTGTCCATTATACAAAACAGGTGGCCAGGTACAAGCACTGGAGGAGATAAGGGAGTGGGGGGAGGGGGAAGCTGAGGAAGTGGCTGCTGAGGGGAACCTCTGAAGCTCTTCAGGACTGGGGATGCAGACCATTTAGTAGAATGCTCGCCAACATCTACAAGGTCCTGCATTCAGTCCTCAGCCCACAGACACTGGGAATGGTGCTGTAGGCCTGGAACCCTTGAGAGGTGGAAACAGAAAGATCAAGACAGCCAGGGCTAGCGATCCTCTCTGAAACCAGTAAATAAATACATTTCCTTGTGTGTAAGTATTCTTGGACATGGCTAGGCTGACAGTGTAGATTTATGCCCTTTTGTAGATGTGGGATTGCAATGAGACGCAGTACTCAGCTCGGAGCTCTTCCCTCCAACCAGCTTATTCTGGAAAGAATCGGTTTCTCTCACTTTCTCCACCACAGTGGTGAGAAGATACAAGTGTGAGAAGCTAAGCCATCACCACAGAAGGAATGTGTGGAATGGGATTGTAATGCTTTTTGAGCATAAATTACTCTCTGGCTCCTATGAGAGGAACAAAGGCATGGATACAACTGAAGGAAGCTGTGACATGGAACGGGAGACATACAACCAGAGCACAGCAAAAACAAGAAACAGAGAGGGACCATCTTGAGAGACAGGGCCCCTGCCTTGGGTTCAAGTCCTGAAGTGCTACTGTCACCTCATAACTTCTGGAAACATGGAGAAACTTGAGGCAGGGGCACCAGGGCCAGTTCCTGAAGTGAGGACAAGTGTGTAGCCCCAGAAAGATGGAAGAGTTGCCTGGACCTGAATTCCAGGTGGAAAAGCAAAGGCTTAATGATGGCCCTTGACCCTATGGCCTTCTGAAGAAGCAAAGATACACTCAAGGGCAGGATGCTCTTGATGAGAATCCTGGCTCCATCTCTGCTGCTTATATTGGTCTCTGTTGCATCAGAATTACAGTTTAAAGTCCCCTCACAGGTGGCCTGTCCATCTCCTGCCTCCTCCCCACATCCCTTATCTGCTGGCACACAAAGTCAGGCAGAAGAGACCAGACAAGACTGCAGAGGACAGTTTCTCACACAAGACATTGTTGTGACCACTCACAAGCTCCTGGTACAGGGACATCAGAGAAGACCCAGAGTGCACTCTTGACCCTGCATTTCACTCCACTAGGATTTACAGCAGTACTTAAGGGTTGGCCAGATAGTATGGTAGATGTCTGTACTAGGCTTCTAGAAGGTTTGTATTGAGTAATAGCAATACTACCATGGCCAGCAGCATCTGCAAGCTCCCACTTACATCAGCTCCCCATCCTTCATCTATCTGTTCATCATTTACTAAGTACTCCCAGAGATTCCTCCTCCACTCTACTGTCTGGTCTTGTCCAGTTCCGCTCATCTTTGCCAGGGCCATTCTACCACCACCACCAGTATCACACACACATACAGACAGAGAGAGAGAGACAGAGAGAAAGAGAGAAGGGTGTGTGGTCACTCACTTGCATGGGGACTGTCCCAGCAATGAGACTTATCTTAGGTAGGCCCAAGAATGCCTAGGAAAGATGTAGAGGAAGTCCAGCAGCTTCCTTCGAGAGTTCTCTGTGGCTAGGGCACCTAGGCAGGCAGGAGCACAGCCACATGCCTTGGATCTAGAGCACTGAGGTTGCCCACCATCTCCTTCCCAGGGCCTTCAGGGGTTGCCTTAAAATAGAGAGAATTAAGCAGGGATATGCTGTAGGGTTCAGGAGAAGTCACACTTCTAGGTGACTGTCCCTGGCAAGGGCAGAGCTACATTCCTTAGACACCTGTCTGAAACCACACGAGGGTGGGGGGAATTTAATACAGTTCATATCCGTGAATGTAGGTGACCTACCAGCATGGGAGTGGAGGTGAAGTTTCTTAAAGGTTGGCACCCTTAGGTAGGCTAACACGATGATGCCACAGGGGACTGGCTGCCAAAGAGCTGCTGTTTTCTTCTTCCTGGGTGGGACAAGGCCATCTGATACCTCTTCTTGTTCAGGAGGGACTCTGGGTCCCCAAAGCCCTCCTTGGGTCTTTCCCCAAAGGATGTGTGTCACATGAGTACGTGTGAGATACCCAGGCTGTCTCTGACAGGCCTTATGAGGGAGCATGTCATTCTTTGACTGCACATGGCTGTGTGGAATCAAATAGGTGTGAGAAGTCACGCCTGGCATACTGTGCTCTATCGGCAAACGTTTCTGGTATGCTCACCTGCACATGGGATATTTGGGCTGTGGCTGTGTAACTGTTGGAAAGAACAAGACACATTTCCGGGAGGCAACAGTCTTGGCAAGCGCGCGTTTGTGAGTTCTGTTTTCCGATTCTCCCCTGAGCACACCCAGAGGTCCAGTCTGGGTGAGCAGATCACAGCCCAGCTCTGTCCTGCACACACTTTTAATTAATTTGGTGCTTTCTTGACAAGAAGACAAGCTATTTGCTTCCAGAGTATCAGATGGTGATGGATGAAATACAGGGAATAATTAAATTAGCAGTGTAATGGTGGTGCAAGCCTCAATTAAAAAAATATTTCCATTGTCATAAAGTCTGGCCATAAATTTTAGGAGCCTTGCATTCTGGTAGCCTGCCGTGCTCGGCAGCGAGACAGCTACTCTGTGGACGTGGGTTCAGACCAGAATGGGACTGGGCTGACTGACAGAAACATCAATGCTGGTGATTTGAATTGCCCCCTCCCTCTATGTCACACCCAAAGATCTGTCTCACTACATCTGGACATGAAAGAGTCCATCTAAGCCTCATCTTACACAGCCTCAAGGTTCAGGCGTGTTCCCGCTGTCAGCCTTATTGCTCTCTCTCCAGCTTTATGCTGCTTCTCACTTTAAACTAAAGCAGTGGGGTGACCCCCTGTCCTGGAGGTGCTCAGTGAAGAAGGATGCTGAGAACCCCAGATGTCCTCATACTGTCCATCAGGAGGCAGCCACAGTGCCTGGATCATAGAAGTGCCCAGAAAGATCCTGGAAAATGATGAGCTGGCAAAATGGCCCAAGTGTACCTATAGGGTGCCAGGCAGTGTCTCCTGGACAAAAGAATCTATCCAAGGTAACAAGGGCTGAACAGCTCCAAGTGGAAGCAAAGGGTTGGGACTTCAGACAAGGAAGGTGACAGGGTAGAATGGGGGTGAGCTTGTGATTGCAGGTGTCCTCATTGCACCCTGAAAAAAAAAACACTGAGAAGCACTGTGTCTCCCTCCTACTAGCACTTACTGTGATAGCTGTTCCTTGTGTGACCCGTTATGCTAATGAGTTACAGGGGCCGACCTAACAGGGCTCCTTAGGAACTGAGAGAGCCTGCAACAGGAAAGGGGAGCAGGAACAGTGCTGGGGTTAAATACAGGCCAGAAGATCTCTAGTCCTCCGACGAGGGCAAGGAAAGGGAAAGGGGTTAGGGAGAAGTGAAGAAGGAAGAGGAGGAAGAGGAAGGAAGGAGAAGAGGGAAGAGGCCAAATAAGAGGCAGAAGCCTCTTGACAGTGGCCTGTTTGAGAAGAAGGGACAATATTCCTCCCTGTCCCCTACCTCCTTTTATGGGACTTCTGGTACCCTTGCCATCAAGCCTGATTAAAAATGTTTCATGTTAGCAATGTCCCCACATCTTCATTCTCCTTTCCCCCTTCCGAAAAGTCCCTCTTGTACCTCAGAGTTGCCCCCCCTTTTCTCTCCCTCAATGAAACTGGCTTTTTTAAGAGATCTACCTAAGACATACTATAGTATTAGCCACCTGCAGGGTGTTGCCTCAAAGCAAGGACAATGACAGCGAAGACAGCCGCAGAGCATCCTCTGATGGTAGGAATGGAGGAAGATCTGGATTGATAACATGGAAAAAGAGGCCTTCTCCAGGGTGGGTGATCTTCTCGGTTTCAATGAGATAATACTTCCTTTTCTGCGGCTCCTTTACTGGGCCTTAGGTTTGAGTCTTGGGGTATCAGGGGCAGCTTCAAATTCTGCTGGAATCAGAGCTAGGAGAAACAAAGGTAGAGAAGAGATGGCTTACTCAGAAGTGCCTACCCTGCAAGGATACCCAAGCCAGGGAAGAACCCAAGCCTTGGAAAACCACAGACTCTTCCACCAGCTTCCCAAATCAGTCAAGGTCCAGAGACCTTGAATTCAAAGTCTGTGTTTGCTCAAAGAGAAAGAGAAACTGAATCCAGTCCTCTGAGGAGTGGCTGCTGGCATGCTTGGACGGGCCTTAGCCTTGAGTTCAGTGCCAGGGAGTACCAGTACCAGGATCCATGGATCCTGATAAATCTCCTGAAGAAACTTGGAAGGAGGGGGAGGCAGACTTTGTCCTGCAAATGTAGAGACTAGCAAGGGCCCCAGGCAGAATCCAAAAGCCCCCTTTCCCTATAATGGTGGAAGCAAGGCCTGGACCAGAGGCATATGCTCAGTTATGCTGTGAAACTGCATTGCCTCAAACCAGCAATCTGGACTAACCCTGCTGTGTCAATGGAAGTGAGGAGGAGGAGGTCGGGGAGGAGGACAGCCTCCTGGGTTTCTGCTAACAAGATTTGGGCACAAAATAAAGCAACATCCAACACTATCAGAATCTGCACCTTGAGTGAGGATCAAAGTACATACTCCCAAGCTGAGACCAACAGGGCCAGGGAGACTAAAGTCCTGGGCTCAACTCTGGGCTTACCTGATGCCACCACTTGGACTAGAACCCAGAAAGCCCCAGGACTGGAGAAGAGGCATAGTGAACCTTTTTTTTTTCCTGCTGGTAGCTTCTTCTTCAGGTCACTGAGAATACAAATGTACTCCATAGAAGGCAATAAAGCCATTTCAATGCAAAGAGAATTTACAGTGTAGGGTTTTGCACACACCCCGCAGTATGAGAACGAGGCAAGGAGGTGAGTGGTTAGTCAAGGACGGATTCTTTCACACCCTAGAGGGGAAACGATTTAGGAAACAAGAAGCTATTTAGGAGCATAACAGTTAAAGATTATGGAGACGGGCTGAATTGCATCTAGGTGCGTTTTCTTTATGGCCTTGTTCTCAGACTTTCCAATCCCGCCTTTAATGGCGCCGTGTTCAAGTTAATTTAATTCAATCAAAAGTTCTATTTTGACTTTTCCTGGGGATAATTAGTGGGGAAGCATGTGTTCCCTCTCTCCTTTAATGGAGTCATCTTCTACACCGTCTCTAAGTCTCTAGCTCTGGGTGGCTCCGTTGCCATCATGGAGTGACTTCCCATTCAGCCCTTAGGCCATGGTTGCTTCCTGGCTGCAGGCCTCTCTCCAACATGGCCTTCCTTTAGGCCTGCAAGGAAGAAACTGGACTTTTTTCTACTAAGGGTCAGTGCTGTAATTTCCCTTTCCTCCTCACCTACCACAGACCACACACATGTGTTCTTCCCATGAGAGTCTCTCCTCAGCCCAACACACTGTCTCAGCCACTCCCGTACAGTCCAGGGCAAGGTGTTGCAGCTTGTTGTGGTCCCCAGACCCTGCTCTTTCTGTGGGGACTCTCCCTAAGCCACATGTCTTTTCTCTCTCCCACCTTGAAGCCTCTGTTCCTTTGTATATTTGGGTCTCTGTTTTCAGCCTGTGGAGGACCCATTCCTTATCATGGGTACACATACTATAAACTATAAACTCTTTTTTTCCCTATTCACCTCCCTTCCCTCCTTTGAGTCAATTATGACTTCCTCTTAGCTTCCAGAATACTTGGTTTCAACACGCATCACACAATATCTTTGTACATCTGTATGTCACACTTTGTGATCAGATCTACTTCGTGAGGGCTAAACTGAAGGCGGAAGATACCCATGGAACATAAAAGCAGGTAAATCAAACAAATAGAAAAGTAAGAAGGGTAAATACATTAACTAATGGTATCAGGTATAGATGCTAGGGAATTAAAAAAAAAAAAGGTTTTTGCACACTCAAGCGTACATTACCACCTAGTGGCCAAATTTAGAATTGCAATTATAGTTTATTGTGATTAAATGAACTCTTGACTCAAAATCTAACTTCTGAAGTAGCAATAAAAGACACATTTGAACACTATAAATATAGTTACTGAAAATAATATTCTGGTCACTCCCCAGGTTTGTGTCACTGTTAATTATGTTAATGGGTATAAAAACTTTGGAAAAATATTTCTGATATGTATATGTAGAAAACAGACCAAACAAACATACATTGCCTTCCAGGTATTGTAGAGAAGACTCCCTGTGTAGCTGTGAAAAAAAAGATTCACAGATGAAGCAATTATAGAAACAAAGCTAGATTGTGACATATTGTCATAGAAACAGGATTGTGATGATGCCAGAGATGGCTCCCTGCACAGGGCAGGATCTGAAGACTCACCTCATTAGACTAAAGTCAGCCAGCAGGGAGGCACTATGGCTTGGGGAGACAGAAGGTGACACACACTCCCTGCTGCTGAAAAGCCAGTAAGTAGGAGGTGTGAACCAGCTTGAGAAGGGAGGTTGTCACACAACAGCACCCTCCTTCCTGAAGGTCCTTGATCCTAACGCCACCACAGCCCAGGCTAGAGATCATATTGTCCTGACAATGTGGACCAGGCCCATATGTTTACAGGTACAAAAGAGGGTTTGAGACGGGGCTGATATAGTCTATGATGCATGGTCCTGTAGTTATCAGTGAGCTCACTGGAGACATGTGAACCATTAGAAACATGGGTAACCTGTGTGAAGGAAAGAAAGCCAGGCACAAACAAATCAGAAGATGCACCTTAGCCTTGTCCCCAAAGGTGCCCATGATTGAGGTGCAGAACAGTGGGCACTGCCAGTCTAATGTCCCACAGTGTTGCCCATGTATTTGTCCCTGTTCTGCACTTGTTGGTCTTCCTAGCAGCCCTCTCGGCCATCACAGGGCACCGACAGGCACAGGCTTCTGTGCCCATGGGGCCAAGAGGCCAGAGTCCTATTCCTGGCTTGACATGACTGACCCTGCAAAAAGATGCCTCCAGTGTCTCCACCACAGCCTGGCCCGGTCCCTGCCCCCTCCCCCCTCGTCTGGAACGCCTATAACCCCTCCCCATTAGACCCCACCTGCAGTCTCCCTTCCCAGTCCTATTCCCAAGCCCTAAAGCTTCCCTCTCCAGGGCTGAGGCCAGCCTGAAGACAGATATTAATGTGCAAATTAGCACAACCCGACTGGGTCCAGATTGCCACTTAGAATTTGCATATTAATAAATGTTTTTGTGACAGCGTTTAGCAGCTCAGGAAGTACAGAGTCTCCCCTCCCCCATCTCCATAAATGAGATAACTAGACTGGGGAAGCCAAAATGGGCCCCCTCCCACCAACCGACCTGCGTGCTTCCTCCCAACAGTCAGTTCATCTATCTCTCTGTCACCCCTCCTCCCTCTCCCTCCTTGAGCATCTCTGCCCCATCCCACAGTGAGCATCAAAGGAGGGAAGGCAAAGGAGCAAGCTCAGCACCACAGGGCTCCAAGAGCAGCCGTGCCCTGTGTGTAAGTGGAAGGCAAGGCAGAGCCTGCTGGGCCTCTGGGCAGGAAGGAGTTAAAGACAATTCAAGGTTTCTGTGAGGCTTGGAGCCTGTCACCCTCCTAGCCAGCCAGGTGGGGCTCAGGGAACTGATATGTCAGGAGTCCCACCTTGGTGGGTTTTGATGGTGACTGGAACACTACATCACACTTCTTCAGGCCTCCATTTCCTCTTCTGTAAAAGATGACAAATCAGAATCGAACAGGAAGCTGAACTGGACTGTGCTTGGCAAAGTAAAGGAGAGGTTTACAGATGTGACGTGGTGTCTGGTGCAAAGGGACAATCCGAGGGCTGCGTGCTACAGACGTCTGTATTAGACTGGAGCCATCTGCAGATGGAGGAGAATGTAGGATGGAGTTTTCAGCTGGCTATAGATGGCCTCCTTCAAGCATCAAAACATATAAGCATTCATTTTAACTGCCATTAGGGAACAGCTTCCTGAAACTCAGTCCAAACTCACTGCCATTCTTTAGCACCGAAACCTGACACCCAGGGGTGTCCTCAAGCAAGCAGTACTGTCCAAAATGCCTGAAAGCAAGATCACCACTGTCTGTCCCTGCCATGTCTCCAGTCTGCCTCCTGGAGGTCTTGCTTTGCCTTGGGGCAACCGCCCTCTCGGCACTCCTGATGAAACCCGTAGCCAGGCACCTCTGATGACAGACACCATCGTAACTCAGCTTTGCCAGGTCACTTCAGAGTATGTGGGTACCATGCTTCACCTGGGCATGGGATCCTGGGTTCAGCCTTCTGTGGAGGGGACATGATGCCAGCCATGTTTGTAAAGCAGCAGCTAACAGCCCTAGAGTGGGTTTTCCATAAGGAAAGGACACAAGAGTTTCAGGGCACAGACCGTAAACATTTTACATTTGTTGAATCAATGAAGGGATTAATAAGCCTTGCGGGCCTTTCTGACCTATTTCCTAGTTCTGTGTTGCACTGTGTTCTAGAAAGAGACTTCTTGCTTCCTAGTTCTCTCATAGGTAGTGAAGGCATATTCGCACATGGCTGTGCACATGTGTGGATTCACCCACCTCTACCTGCTCACAGTGAAGAAGCAGGACCTCAGGAAGCAGCGAGTCCGCTGCTGAGGCCATCTCTTGCCACGCTCAGAGTGAGAGCTAGGTATAGGGTCAGAAGCCTGTGTTTGCTTGTGTGGAGCACACTCAGTCACAGACCAGTATGAGGCTGCGGTGGGCCAAATCTGACTCTCCCAGACCCTCCAAGGACCTCTTGCCAAGAAAGGCAAGACAAAAGAGTAGTCAGGCCCAGCATGGATGGGCTCCATGGCTGTTGCCAGATGTTGACCTCTGGGCCTCAAATTTCTCATGTACCAAATGGGGAGGTGCCTGTGCCCTTCTTGCCATTATGAAAATGGTCTGAGTGTCAGATGCCTGGATTTTGAAACACTTTAAAGCAAGTTCTAAGTCAGCACTTGTTGGGCTTTTTCTTTATTTAATTTTTGTTTATTATACTAGGCTGAACTCTTTAATTAATATACCCCTGGTCTAACTCCTTCGGGGTTTTGATGGTAAGTGTTGAACACAGAGTCATGTACGTTAAGTGCCTATACTGCTGATGAACCCCCCCCACCTCCTGTCTCTCTATACTATTCTTAGAACACATTTTATTCTGACTATTTATGGTAGACAAGAGCTAGAAGGTACATATGTGTGTAGCATATGAGAAAATGCACATATCCTTTATCTCCATGGTCATCCGCTCTCCTTCCTGTGGCGAAGTCAGTTAGAATTACTCAATCAGCAGGAACTCCTGACTGAAGCCTACTGATGACGGTCTGTTCATGTTTTCTACTTTTTCTCTTTGGCTCCCTTACAGGGTTGATTTAGGAGCCACAGGGAGTAGCCTAAAGAGTGGGCCTGAAGCACACAAGGAAGGCCTTCTTACAGCTGCCCTGGGTAGTTGCTTCTCCATTTCAGTTCCCAGTGGCCCTTTAGTGAGTATTGGTCAGAGTTCTTAGTAAGGAAGAGCCAGGACAAGCCTGGTATAGGACAGGCAGGAGGGTGTGCTGGAGAGGGGCAGTCACCTGTGTCTCCACCCAGCAGGGTCTCTGCAATCAGAGATACCCTCTAAGTTCATCCCAAGCCCTCCATCATTCACATCATCTGCGGGTAGTGGGGAGAGCGGGAATGGACAGAGGGCACCACCCTGACACCCAAAACCCCACTCCATCCCAGAACTAGGCCCCCTTCTACCTCCCCCTGTAAAGTAGCGTTAATATGCAGTCTCTACTCCAGGACACTTGCAAGGGTCTCATCTAGGTGAACCCACAGGCCTTCTGGAGCAACTGATTAGTACCCTATAGCCTCAGCATTTCAGAAGTTCAGAATTCAGAGTTAAGGGCCTGGGCTAAACCCAGACACACTTCAGTGTTCACCTTGGAGAGTGCCCCCTCCAGGTAGTCTTAAGATTTTGTGACATAATTGTCTATATTCTTCATTCTAATGTTGCTCTCTGGGGAAGGTATGCTTGATTCCAGAATGAATGTAGGGCTTGGATCAAGGATGCCCTGGATACTGATGGATGAATAGACACTTGATCGTGAATAAATGATAGATGTAAGATGAAGAGATAGAGGATGATGGATGGATAGTGGATTAAGGGACGAATGGTGAGTTAAGAGACAGATGTGGGTAAATAGATGAAAAAATGGATGAATGGGTAGATGGATCATAAATGAGTTATAGATAGTAGATAAATAGAAGGATAGGTAGTAGATGGATAGATAGACAAATGAATGGATGAGTGGAGTGAGCAAGGATGAATGATTGATTATGGGTGAATGAATAAATAGATTCATGGTGAATGGGT
Organism: Bramus lutescens; assembly: GCA_001685075.1. Taxonomy (NCBI): domain Eukaryota; kingdom Metazoa; phylum Chordata; class Mammalia; order Rodentia; family Cricetidae; genus Bramus; species Bramus lutescens. Next base: position 202,825 of record LOEQ01000479.1, on the reverse strand, counting down.
AGATGAATAGCAGATGAATGATATAGGAATGGATCATGGAGGGACAGGTGGTTGGTGGGGAGAAATAGTTGGAGGAAGGGAGGAATGGCAGATAGATGGAGAGATGGATGGTAGGTGGGTAGAAGGTAGGTGGATAGATGAAGAAAAAGATAGTAGATATATAGATTGATGAATGGGGGTAAATGTATAGGTGGTGGATGGATGGATGGATGGATGGATGGATGGATGGATGGATGGATGGATGGATGGATGGGAGGGAGGGAGGGAGATAAATGGAGATATATCGTTGATAAGTCACTTGTAGCTGAGTGGCAGAAGCAGCAGAGGCCAGGGTATAGAGGAAGACAGGAATGTGGCCTGACCAGAGACACAGTGAGGATAAGATTGGAAGAAGAACAAGGAGAGAACTTGCACACAGACTTTCATCCCAGGAAAGAAGACCATGTTATGTGGACTCTGGGAATGTCAGACATTCAGTGGGTGTGGCATATGAAATGGGAAGTTAAGTGAGAAAAGACCGTGTCATGAGGCCCCGGGAGGGTGGCAGATGTTTCCCTGGGTGAGGGGTGCAGCTGAAGGAATGAGTTGAGTGCTGTTTGTGGGGTGAAAAAGAATGACAGCCAATCCAAGAGGAAGGCAAGGGCAGAGAGCATCTCTCAGATTTTCCACAATCTTCAGAACTCTGGGAGGGTCAGCCCTTCATTCTAACCCTTGGATAAGTTCAAGGGGGAACTCAGCAGGAGAACTGTGGCCACAAGCTGAGAAGAGCCTCAAATTCCAGCTGTAGTTCAATGTGAAACGTGACCTAAGCGTCGCAAAGACACATATCCCCAGAACTCGGTGATCTAGTGAAGATGAAGAGCAGTCTAAGACTAAGGGGCTCCTGAGAGCTAGGCATGGACTACACACCTCTGTTTCTCTCCAGTACAATGTACAATGTGCCTACATAAGAGATGCAGGGAAGGACCAGCAGTGGTCATCAGATTTTTCAGGACCTCAAGTAGGCTCTCAGAAGAAACCTTACCATCCCTACCCAAGCAAAAGGTCTTTCCCCAAGTCTGGCCTTTCTTTTTCTTGATACACTTTTGAGTGGAGAAGCAGAGAGAACCCTGTTTGAGGTATAGAAAGCAGGTCTTAGAATCTCTTAGATGTTTTCTGGGGTAAGGAGACATTGAAGGACTTTTCTAGCTTTCCTGGGATCCCAGATCTTGCTGGCTCATTCAGGAGCAAAGGACTGTGCTTTTTTCCCCCATGGCCTCTTATTTGCAGTGCCAGAGCTGGCCATTATGGAGGTGATTAAATTTAAAGACTCTGCAGTAAACTCCAGGCTACAAAAGGCAGCCAGCGTCATTAACACGTAATTGGAAGCTAAGCTTAATGAGGCAAGAAAGAAAAAAAGTAAGACCACAACCCAACTGGGGTACAGCCCCACGTCAGCTTACACACTTTCTCAATAACCCAGCCATTGGCTTGGGGTGGGAGGGGGAATCATGAAAGCCATTAGGGCAAAGGAGAGCAAAGACTGAAGACAGCCATGCCCTGTAACACTCTACCCATTCTTCCAGTGCACAGTTTCCAAGCATTCACCAGGTGCCTCCTCCGACCTTCCCTCCCTACTTCACCCCCACCCCACCCCCACCCATCCCCCATCCTGGCCAGTGAGGCCCTGGGAAAACAAGTGGACCAGAGGATGGGGCCAGCCTGCAGAAGGCAGAATGGAGCCAAGGAGCCCAGGCCGGATATGAGAAGCAAGTGGGCTGCAGGGGAGAAGCCCAGACAGGTAGAAAAAGAACTGCATAAGAGGGGGACCTGTCAGCCCCCCTCCTAAAGGGCCACTTTGTGGGTAGGAGGTCAAAGTGGGCCAACTGGGCCAGTTTTGGCTTCTCTTCCACAGTGCTTCGGAGAAAGGGCACCCCTCAGTGGCTCCCCATCATAGGATCCCAGACCCACCCAACTGTGGCTCTTCACCCCAACCTCCTTTCCCAGCATTTGCAGGGTTTTACTTAAAAAAAATGAAAAATAAAGTCCTGGCTCACCCCCAAGCACCGTTTCCCTTTAATTTGGGGTTTATAATATATATGTGTTTACTTCCCTGCAACAAACGCTTCCGAGGGACTTGCTTGGTGCTGCACGAGAGAAGCGTCTGATTTATTTCCTCTCCAAGCTCCAAGAAGAATACGCTGTTAACAACAATCCCGCCCATCTTACAGCACACTCTGCTTTTCGAGGCATTTTAAAATCCATTATCCTATTTAATAGAATTGTAGACTCACCGGGAATTTGTAAAGTAAAGGCTGGGGGATTTGTCCTTGGCCACCTCTGTGGCCCTCTCTGAGTCTGCCTCTTCCGTGGGCTCCACTGGGGGCCAATCCCCACCTCCACCCACCATGGCAACCATCAAGGAATGGAAAGAGGAGGGAATAGCAGCCTTCTACCCTGGCCTGGCACCACTGTAGGCTGGAAGTGGGAAATGGTGTCTAATTTAAAACAGTCTGGAACAGATCAAGGATACCTCTCTACTTAAGGGCTCCCTTCTGCCTTTTTTCTCTTTACTCCTCCATACTTCCTGTTTCCTCCCTTTTCTCTCCCAGTGCTGTACCCCTGAAGGAAAATAGTATTAAACCCAAGGGACTGGCTATGCTTCTAAATGGAGATGCCCTTCCATAGAGTCCCACTAGAACTTGCTCACCAGCATGAACTGATCTCTATGCCGGGGGAAATGAAACCTTTCCTACCCTTGAATCCCTGGTGAACCTGACAAGCCTCCAGCAGCTTTTCCACCAAGGTGAGGCCAGACCCCAAGGTGCCTGTTCTCTGCCCAAAGCCCTAAGCTCTGGAAAATCATAAGTCTTGGCCAAACAGAAATGCTGTCAGGGTATGTTTGGCAGTCAGGATTCTTTATCCCCCACCACTGAAACCAGGAAGCATTGAAGGTCAGAGGAAGACTCAACTATGGCCAGAGTTGGAGAAGTGAGGGACATACTTGGGAAAGGCAAATGGGGGAAAGAAAGTGGTGAAAATCGGGCGACATTTTCAAGAATAGCAGGGTTGGGACTGAGTACAGAGGGGTCTGCACTAGGGAAGGGACAGCCAGGCTGGAGGGGGCCTTGAGATGATGGCAGTGGCCTCAGTGCTAAGAAGGAGGACTGAGCATGGGGACTTAGGAGCTGCAGAAGCCCTTGAAATGTAGGTGGCCTGGAGATGTTGCTCTTGCTGTCGTGGAATGGGTTGGGCTGACTATTACCCCTATAAGGAAGGGTGAGGATGGTATGGAAGAAGGAGAGGTGGAGGCAGTCCAGATGGGCACCTCAGGTGCCTTCCTCATTAAGACACCCATTTCTGCTCCCAAGGAACCTGCCTACCAGCTTCTGCTCAGTAAAGAAAATTGATTACTTTCCATTACAATTAACATCTGGTCCCGGGTCACATCATTAGGATAATTTGTTACAGGAAAAGCAAAGGAAGTAGCTGTCCAGTAATAAAGTTCTCATGGACCCAATTAAAGAGGTCTCCTTCAGCACTCGGGGTGGGGATTCACTGACGAAGTCACCCCAGGTCTAGGGAGAGATAACTGGAATTAAGTGTCTGAGGATAAAGGAGCAGGGAGCTTGGCACTAGCCCTGGCCACATCCCTGATGTCTTAGGCGTCCAGTCCTGTGAAGAGCCAAGGGAAACATCCAAGAGTCCTGGAAGAAGTCCCTTCCCTCTATGTGTTGAGTTCTTTGCTTGCCCTGTGAACAATTAGCATCTTACAGGTGTGTGGAGGGTCAAATGGGCAGTATTGGGTTCAGCTCTGTATGCGGCTGGGGGTCAGCAGAAACCAGCCTCTGGTGGCACCTGCATTCGTCTCACGTCAGTACCATCGATCAGCCTGTGAGGGCCCTACTTGTGTGTCCCCTTATTGAGAGGACTGACTGGAAGGCTGGAACTGATCTAGCACCCAGCCCCTACTGGATCCTCCTCAGTAAATCCAATACAGGACCCCCTCACAAACATATCTAGCGTTTCCTAGATACCCATGAAGTCAATCATGCTAATCATCATGTTTGTATCTGCTGATGGCTCTGGATGCCTCACCAGGCCTACTCTGAGCAATTTCCCTCAAGAAACCAGATTGTTGTAGTCTCATTTGTTCCCCATCGTGGAGAGTCTTGGGCAGAGTGGAGCCTAAGATACTACTGTCTATGGTCAGTCTGGGCACAGGAAAACCCTTCTTCCTGAGTATAGACACACAGACTAAGGCTGCAGTCCAGGCAAGGTACCCCAGATCCAATGACGGGAAGCGATAGTCTCCTCCTGACTCACACCTGGGAACCAGGAAAGGCACAGGGTAGAGAGCGGAGCAGTGCCCACTCTGTAAGACTCACTGAGTGAGGTCTACCCTGGCAATGGTGGCATCCTGCCTGTAAAATAGGGATCACCATTTCTCTGTGAATCCCCCTGACTTGTTGAGCTGCAGGAGGAGTGAGCTGCTAAGAGAAGACTTGTGAAGGGTTTCAGCTATTGAACGCAGGCCCCTTAGCTAAATTCTCTCCTATTAATCAAGCCTCTTTTTCATCCCCATGAATTCTCAAGCCTGGTCTTGGAGAGGCCAGCAAAACAATGCTGCATTTTCTAAAGCTCCATGATCCACGTTGCAAGACCAAATTCTAGCACAATGAAAAGATGTCACATGCATTGAAAAAGCTGTGCTTACCAGCTTCTGAATGGGATCATCACTATGGTCCTGTGACCTGGTTAGTCTCAGAATCAGGCATATGCCTCCATCACCTTCATGGTGACCTCAGGACCTAGGCAGTACTCCCAAAGGTCTCTAGTTCTGATTTAATTCCACCCTGGGCTGGCCCTTTTATCATGCTTATTGGCTTTTTTTTTTCTTCTTCCTCAACCCAAGCACAAGCCAAGAAGCCCTCACTGTGAGCTTGGCATTGCTTCTCCATAAGCAAATTGAGATACCTGTAGCTTTTTAGTCCAAGGGCCTCTATAGGAAAGAAAGATATTTTCATGAGGTGTAGCCATAGCCCATGGGCCCCCAATATCTGATTACTGTTACTAGGGTGTCTTTATGTATCCCCAGAAGCCACATTACTGGGAATCAGGGCCCAAATACCCACAGAACACCCCAGGACCAACCTTAGCTCCCTGTAGAATGCTCCAGGTCCTGAATCTTTCAGCTTTATATTGCCTGCTTTCAGCAGAACTTGTAGATATAGGTTGACAAAGTTCTTGGTTAATGGTCTTTGATGAATGGCAAATGAGAATGGGACTATGATAACCCCAAAAGACAAATCTAAGTCTGATTTTTCACCTAATATGGGAGAGGAGTCTCCTGGAATACAGACAAGAGAATCATTGCCACGATTCTAGAAATAACTAGCTGTGGTGGTTCATGTCTGTAATTCCTTTACTGGGGAGTCAACAGCAGGAAGGTCACGAGTTTGTAGATCAGCAAACTACATGGAAAGACTCTGTCTTAAAAAGAGAACAAGAAGAAGATTCTATGACAGAGAACACACAAGCTTTCAGAGAGACAATGGGAGTCCTTGGGCTTCGCCAGGGCCTCCCCAAGAAGCCAGGTCAATGGGTGATTTCCTCTGCCGACAGGTTGATTTGAGTTCCATGACCCTCAGCAAGTTTTGGCAGAAGTGTTTCATGGATAAGGAAGAAAGAATGTTCTGGGTGACAGAAAGATCAGACAGGAATGTAATCATTGAAAACCGGCAATTAGGCAGTCAACCCAGGGAGACATATGTCACCTAGCTCAACCACCTCTGTCCTTGGTCCTGCTGAAACCCACATTGTTATCAGTGACTTGTCTTAAAGATAGTCCGTCAGTTGACCAGATTTGTGATGACTTAGAGCTAAGCGCTGTGGCACATCTTATTAGATGACAGAATAAGACCACAAAGAAGTCTCAACTGACAGACGTGATGGGTAAAACCCAGCATGATGTTCAGTAGCAGAAACTGAAGGGCCTCCCTCCTGCAGCTGAGAATCCAAGTTCAGAGACATAGGCAAAAGAAGGCAAGGCTTAAAAGCACCTGCTGTCACCTGGGATGAATGCTCTGGTGACAGCTTTATAGCAAGCTGCTGCAGTGCGTGGCCATCCTGGCACCCGGCGGCACCTTGGACTGCGTTAAGACACAGGTGATATTTGAAAGGAATAGGTGTTGGTCTCACTCCAACCAGGTCTGGGGACTTCAGAGGTAATGGGTGAGAACTACATAAGCTCACGATTTGAGTGATGTGTCTAGAATGATCTGCATTGACATACATGACATATGTCATACAGGCTAAAAGAACTAGTGCCGTTAAGCCAAAGGAGGACCAACTGGAAAGCAGACCCTTCAAACATAATTACAATGAAACAGCTTTTCCCCTATGCCCCTAGGGCAGAGAATTATGGCCATTCGTGGAAGTTTCCAGAAGCAAGCTTAGGGATAACTATGAAAAGCACAATCACTTTAGTTGCTGATTATAGAATATGTGAGTAGAGTGATGGGCTAAGTCAACCCCATGCTCAGAGCAAGAACCATTCAATGAGAATTAGATGTGGGATATGGAGAGGCAGGGCAGTCTCAAAGTCTTCTTGTAAAAACATCTGGGTTTCATGGTTCCTACTGGTTCTCAGGGCACCCCCATCCTGACGCATACATTCTAGGTGGCATGATCTCGATACCATTTAAGACCAAGAAGCCTATGGCATCTCTACCCTCCCTCTGAGCAGCAGAATAAATCCACGTCCCGCAGAGCAGAAAGGTAGCTATTGCTTACTGCATCTCTGAAGTCTCAAGAAAGGGTTAGCTGATCCTCAGAAGGAGTGACATAAGGATTCTATGTGCAAAGAAGCTTCCTACCACAGAGCCTGCTTGATTGGAAGGTGGGATCCTCATGAGTCCTCAGCTTACGGGACCTGGAAACTAGGAGCTGGGCTTTCTGGACTGCTGGTTTTCTCTCCCTATGTCCCTCTGGTTTGGGGTAGCATGTGCTTTACATTTTACAGGAACATGAGGCTGAGACAAGCCATGTGAGCCAACCTGGTCAGTTCTGAGGACAGAGAGCAAAGACATTGCAAATGTGAAGAGGGCTGCTGTTATTTCCTATATTTCACACACACCAGGACTCTAATGCAAGGAGACAGGGAGCTCATGGAGGGATGTAGGGATAGGCATTCCCCAGGAGGCATCTCTTAGTGCTAAATTAGGTTGGGTACCAGAGAGTATGAGCACAGGCCTGCCTCTCTTCTCAACCAGTGGGAAATTGGCAGATGTGGGGCTTTAAGTCAGCAAACTGCAGCTGCGCACAGGGGTGGGATGGGGTGCGGAAGGAGAGCTGGATGAACTTTCTCCTCTCTCCTAGCACTGTGAGCTGACAGTAAATATCAGAGGTAATGATATTGACTTTAAGGTATTATGGCTCCAAATGTCACTTATGTTCTCACTCTCTCTGTTAAGGAAAAAAATCTTCCTTATGCGATTTACATTTTTTTCCTTCCTCGGCTTCTCTGTTCCTCTATTGGGGAAAACTGCTCCCATTGTGCCACCTTTGGGGTCCAAAGGCCACAGCTCTTAAGAAAATCAGCTCCGAGTCCCAGTTACTAGCATCCCAAGTGATTCATGTAGGACAGACCTAACTTCCCACATCTTCCTTCTCCATCTGAGAAGCTACAGGTCCTGTCCTGAGTCCAACTACATCACACACACACACACACACACACACACGTGCACACGCACACACACACACACACACCTGTCAATCACCCCTCAAATTCCCACCTTTGACCTATGGTTCCTTCCTGTCTGCCTGCTGCATCCTCTCGACTGGGAATCATCTCACATACACCTGAGCCCCATCTGCTTGCCAGCTGCCATACCCTAAAGTGACTCTGCCAGCCTCTGCACAGCCCTTCTGGGGCTAGGCTTGCAGCATCCCAGGCTTCCTCTCTCAGATCTGCATCTAAGACCGGTGAACATTTCCTTAAGGTCAGCCCCTCCATTCTCTGTACCCAGATCCCAAAGAACTTACTTGCATCTAAGACCGGTGAACATTTCCTTAAGGTCAGCCTCTCCGTTCTCTGTACTCAGATCCCAAAGAATTTAACTTGGTAAACACCTCTTAAACAAAACAAGCAGTCATCCAGAAGATCTCTGGAGGCTACAAGGAGATAGATAAGAGCAGAGCCAAGCAGAGAGTGGGCTATGAAGCCCAGACTCACCCTAGGCAGAGATGCTGTAAGGATGGTAGGGAGCATAAAAGTATGTGAGGTGCACAGGAGGATTCAAATCCAGGGACGCTGTTACCCTGAGAACAGCCTTTATGCTGTCCAAGCTCAATCTCCTGGTCCCACAGTGACAGCATCAGCGATTCCCACTGCTCTTCTCTGTGATTAGGGGCAGATATGGGATGAACTCCAAATCCTTTCCTGACTCTGTTTCCAAAGGAACTAAGCCTAAGATCTCCTAACTGGGAAAGGACCAGGCAAGAATCCTGGAGAGGAGTATAGGCAAAGCTGGATCAGAGTCTGGCCAGCTGTAGCCCCTCCACCCTGCCAGCTGTGTGAGCCAATACCTTTCAGCTTCGGATTGCTTTTTGGATTTTGTTTTGTTTTTCACGTCATAATGGGTCTGAAGTCTCTGCTGTGGACTCTTGTGAGGTTGTGAGCTAGTGGGTGGAGGTCAGGAGAACACCTAAGGGAAGCAGAGCTGGCCTCTCAATGGGACTTGGCTGTTGTCATGGTGAGTGTTAGGAAGACCTGCTTGGGCTGCAATGATGATGTCCGGGAGCAATCTTCTGACTTCTCCAGCTCAACAGCACTCAGAGGCAGAGAGGCAGGTGGATCGCTGAGTTTGAGGCTAGCCTGGTCTATGGAATGAGTTCCAGGACAGTCAGGGTTACACAGAGAAACAAACAAAGAAGCAAACGATATAGACTATTCTCGGTGTGATCCACTAGACAAGAAGACAAGATGAGAGATGGTATCTACCAAGCCCCCTTCTTTATGAAGCCCCCAGTAAAGGAAGCTCACGGCCTCTTCACGGTGTTCTTTGCCACAGTTAGGCAGTTTTAATGGCTAAGTTCGTCAAATGGCTGCCAACAAGGGCCATTGTTATTGACTTGTTAGTGAGTAGCTGAATCTAGGGGTGGGATTCTACAATTGTCTACGTGAAAATGTCACTTCCTCCTGAGTGGATCTGGTGTCAAACTGTCAACTGAGATTTAAAATAACATTAATAGAGGGACCAGGGAGGGAATAACAGCTCTTCTGTCTCATCCGGACCCCTCCACAGTTCTTGCCCTCAATCAATCCTAGATGTCAAAGCCATGCTTCTGTCTTCCTTTTGTGAATGTATTTGTGTGTGTGCATGCATATGTACATGTTCCTGCACACATGTGTGTTCTAGTGCACACGCAGATGTGTTTAAAAGTCAACAGACATTCAGTATCTTCTTCCTCGGCCACTTTCCACCTTACTTTTTGAGGCAAGATCTCTTACAGAACTGGGAGGTCACCAATAGGCTAGACTGGCTGATCAGTGGGCTTCTGAATTTGTCTCTCAAGCACTGGGATGATGGATGTGCCTTGCCCTACCTGGTTTTTATATGGATGCAATGAATAATAACAAAAGTCATTATGCTTACATAGTGAGCACCTTATCCACAAGCTGCCCCATGCTCCTGCCTTCTATTGAGGTTCTATTTAACCCTAGGCATGACAGAGAAACATTCGATCCAATCTGGTTCTAAAGAACCATATTTCTCCTTCACTGGGCTATTCCCCTGCTCAAGAACCTGCAACAGTTGCTTATTGTATTGCCTCAGTGAAGAGCTGATGCCTAGGTCCTTGGTATTCTAGCTGTGTCTTCCCTTCCCAAGCGGTTCCTCTTGTCCATCCCCCGCCCGTTATTTCAGTCCTGTTCTCTGCTGTCTCTTACTCTCCCACATAAATTATTCTCCTCGTGACCCTCCCCTCATCACTTTCATCCCCACCAAGCACCTCCTCCTTTGGCCTTGAGAGACTTTTGTTAACTGCCCAGGTCCTCCCTGACTTCCTCTAATACAGCTGTCTGACCTCTTCAATATCCCAGACACACCTGTCTCCTTGCCCCACCTCCAAACTACAAGGAGCAGAAGCCCCATCACCTCGCTCTGCTCTGCTGTCTTCCTGTGCCCCTTAGCTGAACTTCAGAGAAGCCATTTGCACTTGGCTTCTACCTTCTGTAGAGCATGTGAGCCCGCTCTGCTAGGAGCACTTCTTCTAATTACGTTCATCAAGCCCAAAGAGAAAAGAGTATGCTCTGAATTTGGGGCATGTCCTCTCATGGACTGAGCAGACACTTTTGGCTGGTGGGCAGTGTGGGTCATTTAAAAGCAAGATTTCCCCAAAGAAATGACAGTCCAGGAGACACCCCACCTAGACCACTGTCACCTTGCCAGGCCAAGCCTGTACTGCCAGTCTGAAATTCTGAAATTCTTTGCTTAGGATATCTGTGTTTCTGACTCTTTTCCCCAGCCATGGCCTGAATTCTGAATCTCTGGGATCCAGAATGGGCTGATTCCAGGGTGACTGCCAGGGAGAGGTGAGAAGAAACACCACTTTTTGTCTTTCAGGCAAAGAGGCTGGCAAACAGCAACAGCCAGGAACACATTTGCTGAGGTGCTGGGGAGGGTCAAGGAGAGGATGCCAACAGGCCATGAAAGACAGGAAGCTGGGCGGGGACAGAGCGGGTACTATGGGGAGTGGGCTCCAGAACCTGAGTGCTTAGGGAAGTTCTCTGGCAACATGCCTACTGCAGGGAATCTGAGAACGAAGTACTTCCTAGACATGGACACCTCTATCTGGCTGAAAGGCCTGCCTCCTGCTAGTCCCTCTCCAGGAGGCCCTGGGTTTCAGAAGCAGTGTGCTCCTGAAAACATAGTCTCACGGGCACCCACTACCCAACAGCTAGGGGCTGCACTTGAGGGCTGGAGAGCAGGAAGGGTCCTGGGCATGAGGAAGGGGCAGAAATTGATTCAAGGAAAGCATAGTGGTGAGGGAGGGAGCCAGTGTGTGCCCAGTTGTGGGGAAGAACAACAAGTCAAGCCACTTCCAGCTGCTGAGCCATGACTTGTGCCTCAGGTGTGAGGGAATTTGGCTAGCATGAATAGCCAAAGGTAATTCTGTCCACTGACGGCCCACATCTCTTTATTACTTATTTTTTCATTTATTTTGTTTTGGGGGATTTTTATTTTGCTTTGTTACAGAGTCTCACCTGTAGCCCAGGCTGGCTAAGGAACTCTCTGCATTTCTTCTCCTTCAGCCTCTCATGTGCTGGGAGCACAGACAGTGAGTGACCATTCAGGCTCTTCCCTCACCTTTTATACCCGAATCTCACCATCCTTGCCATGATCCTTCCTGTCAGGGGCTCCACGCTTTAGTGTTCCTCTCTCTACTACCACCCACCAACACTCATAGTGTCCTAACAAAGCTCTTGCTAGAACCAGGCTGTTCCCACCGTTGGCATTTTGGACAATGTGACTTCCAGAGGAGCCCTGCGAAAGTCACATGTGAACACTGCAAAAGTCACACGTGAACATTGCAAAAGTCAGATGTGAACACTGTTGCTGCTTATTTTTGTTTGGCTGAGCTTGGATGCCTGGAGAAAATGGTTCCTCCTTCCTATTTCTTGTCTGTCTCCTAGAATGGGATAAATTTGAGTACCTGAAAATGTTGCCTGGATGAAATGTTCTGGTTCTTTGTAGCAAATTACAGATGCTGCATTTTTGTCACTGTGTTTTCAAGGCACAAAAAGCCCACTTAGTGCCTCCAAAACTCACTGAGGCCCAGGCCCCCCTATGGGGTCCCTGGCATGTGCCATGTGCACAGGAAACTTCGTAGCCAGAGGGTGAGTGGGCCCACCCCGTGCAGGGCGATACCTAAGGAGGGGGTGGAAATGAGACTTTAAGGAAGGACTGAAGAAGTCTGGGACGAATAGAGAATTTAGTACTGAGAGAGTCTACTGGATTCGGGCTCCTTTCCAGAAGCCTTTTTTAAATTTATTTATTTATTTATTTATTTTTTTTTTGTCATAGCTCCTTATGGGTTCGGCCTGGACAGGGAAGTTTTTAAACCTCAGGGAGGCCAGAAGCAAAGATGTGGAGAAGATTGAAGGTGTAGATATATGTATGGATTGAGATGGGCAAGGAGGGAGTTCACTGCCCAGACAAAGTCAGAGGAAATGAGGGAGAGAAACATTGCATGAGCAAAAATAGGGAAAAGAACTGAGAGAAAAACAGGGCGTGGGGGTGGTAGGGGCTCCCTGGGCAGGCTGGCAAAGACAAACAGTCTTCATTCAAACTTTCCTCTGACCAACAGACCCACCCAGCTCACAATCAGTCTCCCGGGTCGGGTAGATGGACCAGCTCACAAAGTCGCCCCATCCCAGAAGGGCAGATTTGGCCAGGACCTTCAACTGCTGCCAGGCGGGGTTAGTCTGCAGCCCAGACTTGATTAACATTTAAATGCCATTCGTGGTGGGAGGAGGAAGAACTGCAAGCCAACCCAGACTGGGTGCCTGAGTGGAGATCAGGCCTGAGAGACCAGCTAATCAGAAACCTCCCCCAAACCTTGATTGACTCTGATTCCTAGGGGTCACAGCTGCAGTCAGCCACAGGTGGGGCGGGTCTCTGTCTGTCTTTATGGGCTCCCCGTCCAGCTTGACTCTGAGACCTTTGTCATTTCACCGAGACTGAGGGGCAGGCCCCATCACATCCTTCCACAGGCCCTCACTGGGGATGGGCCCCAGGCTGCCTTCTCCTGTCACTGACTGCTCCCTCTGCACAGAGGACTGGACTAGCTTCAGACCCTCTGGGCAACCTAGGTGCCCCTCCTTCCCTCTTCTCTCCCCCTCTCTGGGCCAAGGGAAGGAACCCACACATACCCCCTACCAGCAAATGCCACCTTTACAGCAGCTCTAATGGGCTGGTTGCTCTCCTAGCTGAGAATCTCTGAGGGGAGTCTTCACAGAAAACTCAAGCAGGATTTTTAAAAGCCATTAAAAGTGTCCTTGATGAAGCCTAGTGACCCCTGAGGATGGAAAAAAGCCAAGATACTATATGGAGCTCAGAACCCACGGTGTGTACACACACACCCCACACGGCGCACTTAGGTGGGTCCCCGCACCATCCTGAGCCAAGTAGAGGTTTGAGACTGTAAGCTAAGCAGGCTAATTTTGTTAACAACCTTCGCTGGATTTACATATCCAGGAGGAGCGCTGTCCTCGGAAGTCATTAACAAAGAAGTCTAAATAACTTCGTTAATGCGGCAGCAGCCAGACTCAACACCAGCTTCCTGAGAGCAGCAGGAACCCTGACCCTAGAAACTGGGGAGCCACTGCTCCAGCTGGAAACCCCACCTTGAGATTTTAATTCCCAGCCACCCTTTAACTCTCCGTATCGGAGGTCAGTTTGGCTCCAGCTTCAGGTCTGCCCTCCTATGCAGCAAAAGCGGGCACGGTGTAAATGCGTACCTGTCCAGATGACAGCTGCGGTCTGTCTGAGCTGCTTTCCCAAGCGGGCTGTTCCGAGCTTCCCCACTGCTGGGGGCCACGTGAGGGGACGCTCCTGGTAATAACGAGAGTTTAGTGAGCACTAGGCTGGACCGTGCCTATGCTGGGGCTCGTGTCTAAGACATGCTGTTACTGGGCAATTTGGGCTCCCTTTTGGGTTCTTAGTCTTATTAATTAAAAATAAATAAATAAAAATGGACTCAAAGGGAAATTTAAGGACAATTTGATTAGAGTTTGAGAGAAAAATACCAAGGCAGACAAGTCGCAAATCTTGACGGCCACAGGGAGGAGGGAGATGGAGAAGAGGAAGAGCAAAAACCAGGCCAGTCATAGTGCTGGGGGAGGGGAGGGGAACTTCAGAGAAAGCCCAGAGGGTCCCCAAAAGCTTATTAAGCTTTAGGTCAGTATCCCTAAAAGAGATAAATAAAAGGCACAATTAAAACGCTCTTAGTATCGGGCTGTGGATCAGACTTCAGAGGGTAGATTCCAAACTCTTACGTCCCAGGACAAAGGATTGCACCGGCTGCACACAGTTAGACATAGAAATGGGTTTTGAAAGCACTCGTGAGAGTGGAAGTGAACCAGTGCGTGGAGGGGAAAGCTCCCCAAAGCGCCTGGCCAAGGGCTGCACGGTTCTTTACATGACTTTGACACAGCACTTCTCTTCCCTTTGGACAGCCGGGGCCACAGCAGCCTG
>LOEQ01000479.1:168141-178507 GCA_001685075.1 Bramus lutescens | reverse complement strand
AAGGACACGCCCCTCTGCTTCATCAACAAGCTTCTCTGGAGGAATGGCAGTTTAGAACATGGAGGACCCCATTGGGCCAGCCTGGCCCCAGGGCATTTTCTCCCATTTAGAGCTCTGGTTCAAGAGTGCCTGCACCTGTGAGTGGCTTCTTTGCGAGTGAGCACGCTTGCTAGCTTACCAGGGAATCTTCCCTCAGTTTGGCAGCCATTGGTGTAGGGCTGGGCATGGTGGTGCTCACTTGTAATCCCAGCTTTTGGGAGGCAGAGACAGGAGGATTAAGTTCAAGGCCATGGGCCAGGGAGATATTCAGTAAAGTGCTTTCTGCAATAGCATGAGGAACCCATGTAAAAAGCAAGGCAGGGGCAAATGTTTGTAATCTGAGCCCCAGGAAGGAGGCAGAAGCTGGAGCTCCTGATGCTCTTTAGCAGACAGCTAAGTTTGAATAGGAATGACCCCCACAGGCTCATATATTTAAATGCATGGTGATATATTTAAGTTAGGGAGCACACTACTTCACAGGGATTAGGAGTTGTGGCCTTTTTGGAGGAAGTGTGTCGTCACTGGGTGTGGCTTTGTTGCAATGCTAAAGCCAGGCCCAGTGTCTCTCTCTCTCTGCCCATTGTCTGTGGAACCAGGTGTAGAACTCTCAGCTACCATGTCTGCCCGTGTGCTGCCACACTCTCCTCCATGAGGATAATGAACTAAACCTCTTAAATATAAGTAAACCCCAATTAAATGTTTTCTTTTATAATAGTTGCTGTTGTCATGGCGTCTCTTCACAGCAATAAAATTTTGACTAAGGTGCCGCTTAGCTGACTTGGCTAGCCTTAGATTCCAGTGAGAAACCCTGCCTCAAACAAGGAGGAGAGATCCTTCAGGACCCAAGGGTGATTTCTGGCTCACATGTGCATGTACACTTATATATGCACATAAATATAAACAAATGCACACACATAGGCATACATATACATACACAAGGTGTTCAAGGCTATCCTCAACTACAAAGGCAGTTTGAGGTTAGCCTGAGCTACTTGATACCTTGTTTCACAAAACAAAACAAATACCCTCAAGAAGGCCCTAGGATCTGCATGCCCTCCCTCACCTACCATCTCCACCCATCCCTAGTCCCGTTTGTGAACCATACAGCCAGCCCCCAGCGCTCTGCACACCCCAGTGCTCTGCTACAACCTGCTGCATCTCCAGGATGCCACTTGTCCTGCCCCAAGGGCTGTGTGCCAAGGTGGGCCAACCAGTCTTCACTGGGACCCTGTGTGGGCAGGCAAGTGGGAAAGGTGTCCCCTGACACTGGCTTTTCTGGCCCTCCCTCTAGTGTCCAGCCCCCTATGGTTGCCTCTATCAGGACAGGTCTTGATTTCTAGAAGATTCCTGAGTGAGCCATGCTGAATAGATGACTGACTGCAAACCAGTGTGAATGTAACAGTCCCAGCGAGGGCTGGCTGAAGAAGGAGACAAGTAGGGGCGATGGACTGATGCTCAAAGGCACAAAGTGGGCTCCTACAGAGTGCTTGAGAGTGGGTGATCCTGTTTGGGGCAGATCCACCACAGTGTGGTTGTGGGGGGGAGAAGGAAAGAAGGAAGCAATTGTGAGGATGGGGGTAGGCAGTTAGGGTGGGCAGCCCAGCAAGAATGGAAGGTGGGCTTCAGGGAGTATGGAGATAAAACACAGCCAACCTCGGCACACCACACACTTCCAGAGAAGCAGGGTTTGTAGGCCATGGAGTCTGGGCAGAGCCAGGTAAGTGTGGCCAGGAGGTCATGTGCACTCACAAGCTACCCCCAAAATATGCAGGAATGCCCAGCCCTCATCAGGTAGTGTCTTCCTACACCTCCCCACCCATTTAAACACACTCCCCACAACCAGTCACATAGGCAGGGAACTGAACACAAAGCCCACCCAGTCCACAAGCCCTCAGGTCTCAACCCTTAGGCTGCACATTGGTGCCATCTGGCGGTCACTTGAAGAAGGTCCTAAGTTTCCAGGATCTCGGCACTTTGGGGATGTTACATTCCCTCTTTCTTCCCTCACAACACACAGACAGAGAGAGAGAGAGAGAGAGAGAGAGACTCTCTCTCTCTCTCTCCGGGGGGAGAGATAGTGACTGTCCATGACAGTACTCCACACCCAGAATGCACACTGGGTCTCCCAGCAGAGCTCCAGCAGGGACACCCAGACACAGACACGGTCATTACCATTCACACATTCTGCCTCTTCTCACGAAAGCATATGCAAAGCACAGACATATAAAGCTCTGCTCTCAGCCCAGCACACGCACGACTACAGCACAGCCAACACCTGCGTGTTCAATCTGCTTCCAGCATGAGCGAATCCCCTGAGTACAGCACCTCAAGCTCCCACCCACCTCGAGTCGACACCCGCATGCTTTAGGACTCTCTCTCTGCACAAATGGAGGTGCTAGGCAGACATCCCGCTGCTCTGCCTGCTCTTGTAAACCTGGCATTCACGGAAACCATCAGGGACAGGGCAAGGATGACCTGTTTCCCTGGTCCCCTCCATGTTAGAACCCAGGGGCTTTTTGTGTTAATAAAACAGATAAAATTAGATCCTCTCGTAGTTTGGGCTGCACCCTGTGGCTCAGAATCACACACACACACACACACACACACAGCATTAGTTATTATTTGACCTCCTCCCCAGCAGCCCATGATTTCCCAGAAGGTACAAGGTTGGGAGAGGATGGTCATACAGTCTGGAGCCAGCAGGGATCATACCTCTTGTTTGGCCTCTCTACAGTATGGGGTGGGGGATGCAGTACAGAGAGTCAGGGCAGGATAGATGCACCACCTCACCCTGCTCTTCCTGTCTCCCGAAGCCTGTCTAGTCTGCTGAAGCAGGGACCCTTCCCATTGGCACAGCAGCAGCTGGACACAGAACATAGAATCATTCATTCCTACCCTGCACTCTCTGGGCATTGTGCTCTGCAGCCTGAACCTGAATGCTGTCTTTGTTGGCTCTCAGGAGTGCTGGCAGGGAGCAGAAAGCCTTAGGAGGATGAAGAGCTCCCTCCCTCCCTCCCTCCCNCCCTCTCTGCGTGCGTGCATGTGTGTGTTTGTTTGTGTGTGTGTGTGTGTGTGTGTGCATGTGTGTGTGGTTATTTCCCCCCAGTTTAAACTCCTATACAGGTGTAAAATGGCCATAACCCCCACAGGGCAGAATTGTGGGAATTCATCTAAGTAGCCAGGTACACAAGACTGCATGAACTGGCAGGCAGGCACCTCTGCTTTCAGCCCTTTTAGTGATGCCTCAATCCTTATTATGCACCATGAAACCCAAGCCTGGAATCTCAAAGGCAATGCTCTTCCCAGCCTACCAAGGGACTCTCATCATCACGGCTGCTGTAAGCCATTGTCTACAGGAGAGCAAGGCAAATCTTGTACTTACAGCATGGGGGTGGAACACAAAGCTGTGCATGGTGTGGGTGGCTCATCCCTCAGCCTGATGTGAGCTCCTGTCATGCTAGGCATTTACCCTGGAGGGTGCTGTGAGAAGGCTTTTTGGATTGTAGGTGGTAGGTTAGACCATTTCATCTTTGGGTGTGACTCGCTGTCTCTGTCTTCCTTATCAATAGGAACACACTATTCCAGACGACAATCTGATAAAGTCCAACAGACTGTACACAGGTTTCAAGCAAGCCCTAGTCGGGAGAGGATCCTAACCAGTGGCATCGGACCTCAGTTCTATGGGACAAGAATGGGGAACAAGACTAAGGAATATGTGTTGAATAGATGAGTGAATAAGAGGCCAGCCACTAGTCCATGTGCACCCTGAGCCTTCGTCCTGTCCCAAGAACAGTCCTTGTGTCAGAGAACCTGCAGTTCCACAGGGTCTTCCACACAGCCCAGAGCCCCATGGGATCGCTGGTGCTGTGCCTGGGATCCCAATGTCTTTCTTATACCCTCAAGTGACCCCAGGTCAGTCAGAGCAGAACCCACGTCATCTGGAAAGGCATAAACCCAAGAGCTCAGAGCACCGTCCATGAGCTTCATCTCCTGGCTGATGCGGGATGTTGGAAGTCAAACTGGTGTCCCCACCTAGGTGTCAGCTGTATCACAGAAAGATTTCCTGAAGTCAAGGTTCAGGGAAAAATGTGCCAACACCCACCAAGATATCCCAGGCTCGGCACCATAGTGAGAGTCAGGAGGGTGAGAAGACCCTGTCTCCGCTGTCACAAGGATCCACTGCAAGTTCCTAAAAGAGAATGAGGCACAGCAGAGCTTAGGATGACAGATGATAGCATGCGAGGTACTTTCCATGGAGGAACACAGAACACACAGGGTCCTAAGTCTCCAGGACCACCAGGCTGGTGGTAGCTGCTCATTGAAGGCTCAGTGCGGACTTTGATCCTTAGCCCTGTTTCCTCCTGTCATGTGTTCACACACAAGCTATTGTAGCAAAAAGCCAAGGAAGCCTTTGCATGGGTATGAAAATAAGCATGGGCATACTTGCATGCACATACATGTGTGCCCATGTACCTGTGTGATAAAACCCAATCCAGGCATAGGTGAGCACTCTCCCTCCCCTAGGTCCTCAGAAAAGCCACCTTCTAGCCAAAGGTTCCATCTGAGGGACACACAGCCCCCCTCCCCACACAGAGGGAGTGGCCTAGCCTCAGGGCAAAATTTATCATCATTATCCTAATATCATCTCTAGTCTCGGCAGAGGCAGCAGCTAAAGAAAATACCATGGCTTAATTCAGGGTGCGGGAGAGAAAGTCAGGAGATAGGAAATATGATTTATGACGGAAATCAATGCAATCATAATACTTCATACTTATGAAATTGGGCTGTGCCTCCTGGGCCCACACAGGCCCACTTCACTGCAGCCCTGCCTGTCACCAGAGCTGGGGAGTCTGGTAGTCTAGGTGGAGACCCCTAAATGACATACACTACCTACCTCCTTTCCAGCCTTCCTGGGAAGTAGTAGGGGTGCAGGGTATGGTCCAGAGGGGCAGTGAAGAGAAACGAGTGACGAATGTACCAAGCTGGGTCCCCAGCACTTTGTTGGTGCCTTGACGTGTTTGGTCTGGCTTGCTCTGGGAACCATTCATCCAGGAAAGGCCCTTGAGAGAACACTCATACTCAGCAAGGAGCGGTGTGGTCCCTCAGTGGCTGGGATGAGGAAAGTTCTAGCAATGCTGAGCTATCCTGTGTTTTCTTGCTATTATAGGGGGAACAAGGTTAGCATGTTAGCATGTTACAAGAAAGCTCCCCCCAGAACATGAGCTATGCAGCATCCTACCAATAGTATTACCCCTCGAGTTAAGCCATACTCTATGCGGGTCATAACATGTGGTGCTGGTGGTGACTGTGGTGACTGAGAATGTAGTGATGAAGGTGCCAATAGTAGTGACTGAACGTTACATGGCAGTGGTGACCATGTGCCATGACAGCAATGGGGACAGTGTGGCAACAGCAGCAGTCATGTGTGTTTTCAGATACATGTGTTGCTCCCAGAGCTGAGGCCAGGTAAGATAGGCAGACTCTGTGGACAGGCTGAAGGCCAGTCTCATTCCAACTTCCCAACTGAGCCAAGAATTTCACAGCCTAGCCCAGCATCTTGGGAAACCCTGGGGTCATGTGATCTTTCTGTACATCTGGGTGTGAAGATACTTATCTCCCTGCTTCAGAAATCTCTGAACTCCATGACAACTGGGAACATGACTTTCAGATGGATATTGATCACCTATGGAGAAACCCCACAAGGTGAGGGGGGGCTCCTTCCAGGGCATCTCCTTCAAGGTCTCTTAGCACAAGATAGGGCTTCCAGTAGTGGGCAGCTGGCTGAATGAATGCCACTAGGAGCAGATAGCTTGTGGCTGCACTTGCTGAATTCAACAGAAGTGAGGGAAAAAAAAAAAACAGATCCAGGAAAGAGGTACCTAGAAGGTTGCCGGGACTCTGGTGGATGGGGCTTCATTGAAGGGGAAGCAGTATTCCACCAGTGGAATCACTGGGGCCAGACATCTTAAGGTACTTTCAATAGGGCTGAAGGGAAGGCAAGTTCAGGAGGAAGATGTGGAGCTTGGGGAATGGATTCTCCCAGGACATCCTTTGCTGTTGGGCACTGGAGCTCTGGCCAGTTCTGCAAACACAATTAGCTTGTCCCATCCACAGGATCCCATGCTACTGCAAGCCTATTTCTAATGGGAGAAGGTGAACAGAGGTGACATCTTGGGTGCAAGAAGGATTGTCAGGAGGTATTCGTTTGGCAGGCCCCAGGTAGACCACTCAGCCTGCCAGCAAGCATCAAGAGAGCGGGTAGGCTAGGGAAAAACTAGGCAAGGGAGAGACAGTGAGATGGGAGGATGGGGTTACAGGGCAGCCCAGCAGCTGGGCTTGGGGTCAAGGTGATTGTGCTGGTATTTCAAAGGGCATCCCGGGGCCAGCACCTGCCTTGACAAGACCTCAGGAACTCAATAGACTTTCCAAACCTAATTAGTGTTTAATGGTCTGGAGAGACACAGCATCCGCCGTCACTGGCCACACCATGGCCGTGCTGTCCAGCCGAAGGTTCTTAATTAACCTTTAAGAAGCCAATCTGCTAGGCTGCCATGAGAGTTCACACATCTGTCCCCACTCAGATGCTCATGTGTAAGGACCACACTGTTCCACGTGTGATGCTAATCACCCCCTTAAAGCAGACTTTGGGAAGGGTAACGGGGGTGTGAGCAGCTGCAGGCTGCTGGCCTGTGGCTGGCATGGTGAGAAGACAGCGCCTTCAGGAAGTGTGCTCAGGCTGGGTCCTCAAGAGTGACAGTACGGGGTGGGGTGCAGGCCGACGGTGGGCAGTGCGAAGCAACAGCGCCTGTGGTCACAGGGGTCACTGAGCCTTCCAGCTGCTCCTGAATCAGAAGTTTTCTGCCAGGGGCAACTATGGGACAAAGCAGGAGTAGAGTAATAGAGGCAGAGGGTTAGGTTCTAATCTCGGAGAGCTGAAGGTTTTGGGGGGTGTGGTAGGCCTTGTGTACGGACAGTGAAGAGTGGGCCTCAAAGGCCGAGAACGAATTGTGGGAGCACGTCTGGCTTTAGGCTAGAAATCATTCCAGATCTCTGGCGTGTCAGATCAAAGCTGAGTGACATCCAGAATGTACCAGAAGCAGGGTCCGAGTGGCAAGGTAGAGTTTAGAATTACCTCACAGAACTGCAAACCAAGTGGAATTTCTAAGGAAGAAGAGGAGGAGGATGAGACAAGGGACCAGTGGCACCTACAAGTGCTCAGGCAGAAGGAGGCCATGGGTCTGCCTGACCAAAGGTGGAGCAGGGAGGATTCATGGGGCAACTGGAAGAAAGACATGATGCTAGAAGAGGAGAGAGCATAGCTCCTTACCCTTGAACACACACTCCACCCATGTGTCACACGTAAAGTGCACACATTCCACGTCACACCTACACACATGCACCTACACACATGCACACACGCTTACATGCACATTAATCACAAATCAACTGCCACACCCACTTAGGTCAACTCACCCAACATGTGCCCATCCACACCTGTCCCTCACCCCACACTCCAGCTTTCTCACACACATGCTAACACTCACACCCAAGCCTGACACGCTTACAGGCAGTGCCCGTGACCCAGAGACCCTGGCATGTTTCAGAAGGAGGATCGTGATCGATGCTTATTAATGAAGCTGCCCAGAGATGGCTAATTGATGGTGGTGTGCGGCTGTTGTCTGGAATTTAACCTGATTCATCATTTAGCCTGTTGGAGGCTGGAGAGCTGTGTTAATGAATGCCAGGAAAACAGGCTTGGACGAGCTGGGTGCAGGCTCATATTAGAACGCTGGAGCACTAGGGGCAGAGGGAGGGAAAAAGCAGGGAGGAGAGGGGGGTGATTAAATCTAAAGCCCAGAGACAAAACAAATTCCAAAAAGCAAATGTCGCTGCCTGCTGTTGAGAGGATGACTTAGGTTTGCGCTTGGCCGACATCACCAGATTGTGGCGTGGGGATTAGGAGCAATTTCTTCTGCATTTGTCTTTTACTTGGTGTGGGTTTTCTCCCCAGGCCTATGCTGAGGCTGAGAATTAAGAGGGTTCAGATTTGGGGAGGAAGTGGAAGAAACCTGGCAGGGGACAAACCTAGAAGGGTGAGGGGACAGACAGCATACTGCTCAGGTAAGATGAGAGGGCGAGGAGGGAAGGAAAGGGGTGGGGGGCACAGAAGAAGACCTTTGTCCAAGTCCCTGGGCCTGACTCTGCCCCCTCTTCATGCCTGCTCTGCTAGCTTGTCCATGAGGCTCTGGATCTAAATCTTCAGAGGTGACAGTGGCATTGTGGGCTGGGAAGTGTCCGCTGCAGATACAGAGAGCTCCTGGGAAGGCAGGACAGGCCATCAGTCCTAGGCACCTGATAGCTGGTTGAAGGAGAATCATGGATATGTTTCCAAGAAAACACAAAGACCTTAGGTAGGCAGAACGGCTCAGCACTGACTTGGAAGACAGGATCAGCAGCAGTGGGTGAGGGGAGATGAAACAGATCCACATTTGGGAAAGGAGACTCAGCCTCACTGGTCACTAAAGTTAGCCTACGTGGCCCTAAGACGTCCACATGTTCACACACTCAGTAGGGATTTCCACTCCCCAGGGCAGCTCTCCACCAGGCAGAATGAGAGGACTTTTGCAGACTGGTAGTTAGAAGGGCTATATGTCTAGCGATTGAGGAATCAGTTCTGATGTTGTGTGATGGGCAGACATATACAGTCCAAGTCATAATTGCTTAAAAAAAACAGGAAAAATAAAACAGGCATGGAGGTTCATACCCCAAAATCTGGGGATCTGAAGCAGGAGAATTGTCATGATTTTGAGGGTAGCCTGCTCTACATAGTGAATTCAAGGATAACCAACGCTACATTTTCAGACTGAATCTCAACAACAGCAGTAATCATTAATCTCAAATTATACTACAGAGCAATAGTAGCAAAACTGTGTGGCATAAAAATAAAAATAGACACCGAGTAGACTGGG
This sequence comes from Bramus lutescens, assembly GCA_001685075.1. Classification (NCBI taxonomy): domain Eukaryota; kingdom Metazoa; phylum Chordata; class Mammalia; order Rodentia; family Cricetidae; genus Bramus; species Bramus lutescens. The sequence continues at coordinate 169,499 of LOEQ01000479.1, read as the reverse complement.
GAGATGGTTCAGTCAATAAAGTGCTTGTCACATAAGCATGCAGACCTGAGTTCAGTCTCAGCAATTACTGGGGAAAAAAGCTATAATGGCACTTGTAAACTCAGCATTCAGAAGGAAGAAGCAGCTTGGTCCCTGAAGCTCACTGCTTAGCCAACCTAGCTAAATCAGCGAGCTGGGTGTACAGTGGGGTCCAAGAAGAATTGAGCAGAGTGGTGTGGTGGTGGTGGTGGGTCATAGATTAGGCCGTGCCTACTAAGGTCCTCAGGTGAATGAAAGAACGAGTGAGTGACTGAACGGATCAATGCTGCAGTCCATTGAATAAATGGACACAGGTGCTGATAGACCAAGTAGAAAGAACAAAGCAGGGGCAAGAGCAAAGGGTAAGCCTTTGGGAGGGGGAGGGTAATAGGTACCAGAAGCCTCTGGCATTTGGAAGCCCCTGCTTCTTGGTCATACATGGCCTTCCTACCACAATTCCAGCCTTTCCTCAGAGGGGCAGGGAGGGCCACAGGAGGGTGGACGGCTGTGGGACCCTGTGAGTTTTCATTAAGCCCCATCTCCCCTGCATCCTAGGAGGGTTTGCCTTGAAGGGGTTAAGCAACTGCTATCTGTCTCCACGAGCAAGTACACAGCAAAGCTAGGGCTGAAATCTGGGCCTGGAAACTAAATCAGAGCTGCTTTCATCCAGAATTATCCATCCACTGGTTTTTTCAACCATCACGCACCCCCACCCTGAAGAGGGTTAGTGACCCAGCCTGGCTAAGCAGCTAATTAGTTTGGTTTCCAAGGCAGCAGTGCTTAACTAAGATTGTGAGGATCCTCCTACCTCTGCCAGCATAGCCCTGCCTGATGGATGGGTGGGAACAGTAAGGCTGAGATGGACAAAGAACCCTTGGCACTGGGGGAGTCTTAACAGGGACGTAGGGCCACTAAATCCTGTCTTCTTTAGGTCCATGGGTTCTATCTTGGAAACCTTCTACCTCACTGCCCTGGCTCAGAGAAGCATGAATCCCAAAGACTATTCTCCTCCTCATTGTATCACGGAGGTTCAGGGGACAAGGGGCACCAAACACCAACTTGGAGGTCTTCTCTGTACTGAAAGCAGCAGTGGGCTTGGCCTGGGCTTGTCATAGGACCTCCCATAGGCCTGGGCAGTCCAGGGCATAGGGACAATGCAAGAAACCTTCCTTCTAGCCCTTTAGGTGAAAGGGCAGTGGACTTTAAATATAAATTCCAGGGAAAGGGGGAGGAGAAGGCTCAGAGGAGAAGGGAGGTGAACAAACAGACGGAAGTAGTGTGGGCAGCACAAGCCGCCCACCAACAGAACTGCCTCCCAGTGCTGCCTGCTGCTACTGGCT
>LOEQ01000479.1:157932-168128 GCA_001685075.1 Bramus lutescens | reverse complement strand
GAGAGCAAAGAAGCCTGTTGCATAGCAACTGCCGGGCAGCCTGCTGGACCAAAGAGGATGTGTAGACTGCAAAGGGGGCTGCCTGGACTAAGGGCTCTGCATTCCACACACAATTTTAGTTCTGTTCCCAGGTTTGCCCTGGGGCATGGAGTCACTTGGGAACCAAGGTATACAGCTATATCATGGGATAATTGATGAGTTTATCCAGTACCTCCCTGGCATCAGCTCTGGACTCCTATCTTCCCACAGGACCACAGGGGGCAGGATACCAGAAAACAGTGGCCAATCTTGCTTTAATCATCTGTTTGGCATCTCTCAGGCCTCTTTGAGCTCACCTCACTTCATGTTCTCGCTAGAAGAGACCCTGGTGGAATTCTCTCTTGTCTCAAACAAGCAGGGAACACCCAACCCACAACAGTGCTCAGGTCCTGCCAGTCTTAACAAGAACAGTCTACCTCTCCCCTTATCCTCAGTGACTCTCCTTGCTCTCGCTCTCTGCGATTGACTCTCTTGCTCTTTGTTATCCCTGTTAAGCCCCCACCCCTGCCCTCCAACCTTAATCCTACCCAACCTGAGAGTTTGGGTTTCAGGAAGGAACAAAGCATATAATGTCCACTATGTGGTCATGGAAAATCCTGGAGCATAAGAGAGACTTACTTGCCACGGTCCACCCTTGTCTCGCCCAGGAGCCCAGCTCCTACCACATGACTGACTTCACAGGTCCTTTCTCACAGCCAGAAGGCCCACTCACTCCTATGATAGGATCCAGCCATGGCCCTAGAACTAGAAGCTCTGTTGCTTCTGAGCAACTGCCCTTGAAACCCAGCACTGTTGACAGTGGAGAGGAAAGCATCCTGAATCAGTGATGCACAGTGCAACAGGTGGGAGGGTGAAGGGGAAGGCTTAGTCAGCAAAGTGCTTGCCACGCCAGTCTGCAGACCTGAGTTGATCCCAGGACTCACATGAAATCCCAGACCCTCTGAAATGCACTTGTAATCCCAGCACTGGGAAGGTAGGGCCAGGAGGATTCCCAGGGCTTACTGGTCAACCAGTCTAGCTTACTCACTGAACTCCAGCTTCAGCATGAAATCTTGCCCCAAAAGGTAAGGCATAGAGCAATGGAGGAGGGCTTCCTGTATTGGATTCTGGCCATTACACAGCATGCACACCTGCCCACACATGTGCATTACATACCACACACAAAGTCGCGGGTGTAATCAAGTGGGCTCAATCACCGAAGGCTTGCAAGAGGTGGAGGCAAAGCCTTAGGATTTCCTGTGTGTCAGAGTAAGAGGAGGTGTGGGATGAAGGAGGGGTCTGGGAGGGACCTGGAGGCCACCTCAAGCACTTTGCCCAAGGAATGTGTTGAAGGCCTTAGCTGGCAGGTCAGTCAAAGAGGGCACTAAAAGGGGTGAAAAGCTTTACAGGGCTGACGCATCTTGACCCAACAAGCATCAGATGGCCTCCTTGGATCAGGGAGCGAGGACAGAAGCAAGATTTTATTAAAATAAAAAAATCTTGTCTGGAGGGCTTGCATTTCAATGGGCTCTAGATTTGCATATTTTAACAATAACCCTGTTCTGTCTGGTCGGTACTGTTGGCTGTCTCTCTAAAGGGTGATCACTGCTTCAATAGACCCTTCCTAATCCAAAAGTACAACACTGCCATTCGCTCGGCTGGAGGGCAGAGGATTAAAAGGTCCTTTCTCTTTGGTCTAGAAACAAGTTTGAAAGCAGATGACCCGCTTCCAGCCTCCGGGCACTTCTGCCAGACCCAGGGATTAGGGTGATGATGTCACTTGAGAAAGGTCTTGGTCATCCATTTGATGAGCATGTTAAATCGTGTGTGTGTGTGTGTGCATGTGTGTTCCCTTGTGAGTGCACATGCCCACATGTGTGTGGAGTAAGGTCAACTTCAGGTGTCATTCCACAAGACACTATCTAGTTTGGTTTTTGTCTGACAGTTTAAAATAGCTATATGACGGACTTTATTGTCTCTCTCCACAACCCTTCCCTCTTCCATTGGAACCTTTCTTCCCAAGTCCCCCTTGTACTTTCAAGAACTGGACTGCTTCAGGGATCCATGTGTCACCCTTGTCACATGATAATATTCTGTGCCTTTCCCCAGGCTTAGTGTATGTGATGCCGAAATGAACATGGCTTAGGTTTTTGAGGCAGGGTCTCCCACTGGCCTGGAACTCATCAATTCGGTTAGGCTGACCGACCAAGGAGCCCCAGAAATCTGCCTGGATATACTTCCCCATCACTGAGATTGATTATAAGCACATGCTGCCATGCCCCGTTTTTTACATAGGCCCTGGGGATCATTCTCAGGCCCTCATATTGTACCACAAGTACTTTAGTGACTGAGCTATTTCCAAGTCCTCAGAATGACTAAATACCCATTGTTCTGCGGCCGTGACTGGGCACTGGATGTGCATCAGAAACAATATGTCTGTGGGCCTTCCCTGACAGTGTGGAGTTAGGCAGTAAAGAAACCATCAAGTAGTCTGGGACCAGAACATTCCATCAATGCCACAAAGCAATGAAAGAAAGAATGGGGGTGGGAGCAGACTTGAAAGACAGCATATATATTGCAGGACCAATAGGGGAAGCCAAGAGACCACAGGAGGGATAAGAGGCCAACAAACAGAAAAGAGATCAACAGCAGCTATACCCCAGGCAGCCCTGGAAGTCTGCACCCTACCAGGTGGCCAGCTGCCCTGGACAAGTCATGGTGGGCTGCTATGGGTGCCACTGGGGATGTCCACAGTCAGGCCCTGCTGACGGCAAAAGGCATGTTTCCTTGAACCTCTAGCCCTTCTCTTATGGAGTGAACCATATGCAATTTATTAAGGAGGCAATTAAAGCAGTAATATTTTATAACAAACTACAAATTGGTCATTAATGTGTTAATTACATTATTTGTGTGAAGGTAAAGTTTAGGGAAGGCAGTGCGGGGAGCCACACACCTTTGTTCTCAAAGAATTTATGGGGGAGTTCCATTCTCTGACCATAAAGGGATCCTCAGCTCCAGATTTGCTTGCCAGTGGCTGCCCATCCTTAGTCTCTCTTCTCAACAAGTTGCTGGAGTCAGTTGACAAGCATGGTGGCACTGGAGAGATGAAAGCAGTATTGTAAGTTCGAAGCTAGGGTGGACTATATGGTGCAATACTATCTCCCAAAGAATGTGTGAGGAGGTGGGAGACAGGGATTGAAGTGCATCTTCTAAAGAAACACCTTTGTGTGGCGTTTCTACTCTCAGAAGGCACGCAAGCTTAGAATTTAGAGCTTCACTACCTTGAAATTCTCGAGGTTTAACTTTGAACTTGTGTTTTTAAGTGATGTTCTGGGATACGGTGTAGTTTGGGATCTTTGCTCATGCAAAGGCTGTCTCCTGCCATGCACCGATCCCCACACATCTGTATCCTGGATGTTATCTGCACCAGCCAGCAGTGGGCAAACTATAGGGATCAGGATGGAACACACTCGTCTTGACAACCCAGGCTGGCTATGCTGTGACCTGGCTGGTCATGTCCCAGAAGTCTGTGCCCTTTACACCAGTGCTGGTCATGTCCCAGAGACGGCATACCACACACTAAGATCCCTTGTCCCTGCCCTGGTAGTTCTCGCCTGCAAACCAGGGAGCACCTGGGGGCTCCAGACTGCCAGTGGGAAGGGAAACCCGGAATGAAACACAGAGGGTCAACCCTTTGAAATCAGGCCAACTACACTTTTTCCTACACCACAGGGCTATTTCTTCCCACAGACACAGGAAGCAGGAGACGCTGATCTTGCCTGCCCTATAATGGGCGCTACCTTCCTGTATTCTTTTACCTTCTTTCATACCGACCCCCAAGACAGAATGAGTTCTCTAAGGCAACAGTTACTACTAACCATGCATGTGCACACGTGGCCCAGGAAAGCTCAGTCGAGAGGCTAGATCTGGCTGTACCAGCTTCTCAGAAGGGCCCATGACCTAAGGAGAAATTATTTCCCTGTCATCAGGAAAATAGAAGCTGGATGGGGACACAAGAGGACAATCCTAGGTCACCTCTAGAATTGGATTTTGAGAGCTGTGGGGCAATGAGGGATGCATGAAGGCTCAGCCTCATCCCAGATATCCATATAAGCCTTCAGGGAGCACAGGGCTGCAGAAAGTGCACATCTCTCCCTCTGATGGTAGGGCACAGTTGATTGTTCAGGGACCCTGGGATGCCCAGGCTGGCCCTGTTCTAGAGATCATGTTCATTGCAGTCCAAGAAACCCTTTAAAGGTTGGGGAGAGGAAATTCATACAAATAAAACCAGGCTCTTGCATGAATCCGGTGAACAGCCAGGCAGGCGCCAGGAGGAACCGAATTGGGTGTTAATCAGAGCCATCTTCCTGAAAATGGATAGTGGCCCTGTGCCCTGGCTCTCGGGGATCAAGCTGCAGAGGCCTGTGAGGAACTGATGTGGCAGCACAGAGCAGAGATGAGGCCACGGGGTACAGGTGGGGAGATGGAGTCAGGGAAGAGCCTGGCCCGTCTGTCAGTCTGCTGTCAGTCTGTCTGCCCATCAGCCACAGGTCTCTACCTATCCAGAGAGCCATGCCGGACAGGTGAAGCCTTTTGACCAGCTCAATCATCGTATTTATTCTAATTGTATCGTAATCGTCCCCAAGGAGCCGGGTTCAAATGAGCTTGACATTATTAAAATTTTAATGCCCAGTTTTCATAGCTGAATGAATATTTAAAGGGTATGTCCCAGCGTACATTATGATGATGAAGAAATTAATGGAATGTCTTGTTTAATGCATGGTTATGTGTTGATGCAAAGAGTGGCAGAGGGAGGGGCAGAGGACAGGGAGACACAGTCAGAGGGAAGGGACTGGGAAGGAGCCACCTGCCTGCCCACCTTCTGCAGTGCCAAAGAACAAAGCTGTCCCTAAATCCTGATCTGGTGAGACTGGCTCACACTAGACACATCTCTCCCCAAAGCAGAAGCAGAAGTTGATGAGGCTGGACCTGGGTGTGGCAAGGACAGGAAGGGACCAGCTCCCTTCTGACCACAGCCACCTGTGTAGAGCTCAGGAAACTACCACACTCAAGTCAAATCAGCTTGCTCCTTCTGAGGGGACTCTAACTGCAAGAAGACCACAGTTCCCAAGTAGTCTCCACAGAGGCTGGCACAGGAACCTCTGGCTCATTAGGGAGCTGTTCCTGGTCCAGTGAAGGTCACCCCTGGCTGGGCCGTCAGCCCACCACAACCTGGAGAACAGGATCCAGAATGAAGAACACACCTTAGGAAAATGACACACGGTGACTTTCTCAGGGTCCTCACACTGGTGGAAGGTGTTGACGGATGACAGGCAACTGTGAGAAAGGAAAAAGTGAGGACCAATGGGGTCCTGAGGACCAATGTTAGCTGCAGGGAGAGAGCAAGGTAGCCATTGCCTCTTCAGGTCTCCCTTTGATCATCCCACACTCCAACTCCGCAACCCCCCTCACACACACACACACACACACACACACACACACACACACACGCACACCACATCTTTCTCCCCTTTCCTTTGGTGTCCTCCTGGTTCCTCGCCCTCTGTCGTGTTTGGCCTTGTCATCTCTCACCATCTCTGCAGCCTGACTTGGTACCCTCTACCCAGGCCAGCTTGCTCTGCCCACACTTCCTTCCTTAAGGTGGAACCAAGACTTGATAAGGCTGGACCTATATAGGACGAGATCAGGGGAGGGCCATCTTCCTGCCCCAGCCTCCTGTGGAGAGCTTGCTGTGGCTGGGAACCCTCCACTCCACAGTCAGCATTTGACTTCTGATGTAAAATAAGAAAGTCTGAGCCTGCATGTTACCTGGGCCACCCTGGCCAGCATTTGAGGCCTGCAAAGGCTGCTGGGACACTGACCACCCTCAGTTGCAATGGGAAAGACAAAGTGGCTCTAGGAAATCTCAGCTCAGTGGGAGTCAAGTCAGTTCTGCTCCGATGGTCTGTGTAGAGAAGCCATGGGTGCCCAGCCTGTGGCTGAGGTTTAAGTGACAGGGCAGTGAGAGTCTAGATTCCCATCAGGAAGCCCTCAGTGAAGCTGGGGAGAGGCATAGGGAGCAATGAGGAGTGAATGAGCCCCCAGTAAACTTTCGAGGAGGCCTATGCGAATTGTCCAGGCCTGGCATGGGATGAAGGAGTCTCTGAAGGAAATATGCCAGGCCTAACTCAGGCGTGTAAAGCTGAACGCTCTGAGTGGTCAGGTGCTGAGGACAGGGCCAGGGAGCGGCTGCAGAGGGCAGGGTGTCTAGAGTTGTAACATGAGGGCTGGNGGCAGATCACATCCTGCTGCTTCGGTGGTCTGGGCAGAAGTGGGAGGAATCAACTTCCTCCTTCCCAGAATTCTCCTGTTCTCATTGCATCATTTCTACTTCCTGTCTGGTTTTCCTGCCCATACTTCCTGACTGGCCAATCAGTGTTTATTTAAAACATGATTGACAGATCACAGACAATTCTCCCACACCATAGAGTGGGTGGCTCCATGCACATGAAGAAAATTTCAACACCTTTCTGTTTGTCACAGAAATTAGGATGTATCATGTCAGAAAGATTTCTGTCCCAGACCCTGGCAGCCTATAGGGCTCTTCTAAAGATGCCGGCCTAGAACTCAGAACCTCCTCCCAGAGGCAGAGCCATCTTCCCCCCACACTGTTGCTAAGGATAAGGGCACTGCTCACACACAAGGTCCTGTTCACACCTCTGTCTGCCTCACTCAGACAGGCTGACCCCCCCCCACCCATTGCTCTTCCCCTCACCTCTTCATCTTGGTTAGGGTCTCCTTAGGCCACCCCTGAGCCCATCTCACCTGGCTCCCAGCATCTTCCAACCCCAGAGGCAGGTTTCTAGAACACTAGGCTCATGCAAAGGCTTCCATTTACCGTCCAGGAAACTCTGGGCTGATGTCTTAATCTCTTTGAAGCTGTGCTTCCTTGACTGCAGTGACTCTAGTCCCATATATCCTAGTGGGTATCATAATCCAGCAATCTAATGCATGTAGCCTAAGCCCCCCCCCACTCTCTTAAGTGGCTTTCCACCCTCAAGTGTGCATTTTCTCTGGAAAAGGGTGGATTCCCTGTAAGAGCCTTCCCTCAGTCAGACCTCATGGACCAGATTTGCTGGGGCTGCTGGGTACAAGAAACTTGTGTGGTTTAAATTACCAAAATGTATTTCTCACTGCCCTGAGGGATGGAAGTTCTAGAACAAGGTGTGAGGGGGTTTGGTTCTGAGTGAAGTCTTTCTTCCTTGAAGAGGGTCACCTTACTGTGTCCTCAAACACGGTCTTTTTCTGTGTGCATCGATCTCTGTGTTTCCTCTTTGTCTCATAAGGACAGCAGCCATGTGGGACCTGCAGTCATTACTTAATGTAACTGTAGTCACTTCCTTGATGCTCTTTGTTTTGCCTGATACAGCCACACTGCGGGCTCCAGCTTCATCGTTTGAATCAGTCCGCAGTGGGGACCCTGCTAGCCTTAGAGAATGACAGAATGTTGGAGCAGGACACTGCAGGCCCAAGGAATGGACTTGAGGGAGGACGACGTGGAAATGTGGGGTGGGAGCATGCAGGAGACAGTGGGAGAAGCTTCTACACCAAAAAGATTATATACGCCTTGGCGGCCCAAAGAATCTGTACTGAACCACCCTTGCTACCTGGACGTTCTGTATTCTCCACTTACTGTCTGGCCCTTCCTGCCCTTCCTACCCCTGTGGCCAGGGTCCCTAACAGAAAGCTAGTCACTGTGTCCCTGGTAGTGTTGCCCCTGTGTCTCCTGGTAGCATCCTAGTCTTGTTCCTCCCAGCAAGATAGAGATAATATTCCTGACCTCAGAAAACTGTCCACTTTGAAAGCACAAAGTCTGGAGAGGGACAGGTGTGAGAGAAAACATGGTCGTAACTGGGTGCCTGGGCCCAACTCTGCTAAGTCCTCAGATGGGGAGGGGAGTATCCCAGGTGGGTCGTGAAAAGAGACAGCTGGGGCGTAGTAGCTCTGGCTAGCAGGCCAACAGCCTGAGGTTCAATCCTCAGTGAGATGCTGTGCTCCAAACAGCAAGCTAGGAGTGACCAAACTCTCCCCTGGATCCCCTCTCCTGTAGTGGCATTCCTGACTGGCCTTCTAGACATTTCCTTCCCCGCAGAGTTTGGAACAGACTGTCTTGTTGGGGATCCAAAAGCACCCTGTCATGCTTCCACACGCTGGCGGTGGCGGTTTGCTGTGCTATGACACTCCTCCTGTGGCTGGAGGGCTGGAGCTTTTTCATTCACCCCCTTCCAGGGCTGTCCATCACGACCTTGTGGCAAAGCAGAACCACCGGGCCCCCAGAGGCCCGTTTTGCTAGCCTTGGCTCCCAAATCTTCTTCCCTGTCTGCCCTCATTCTGAATCCTGTATGCTGCCTCTGTCCTTCTTTGCGTGGCTCTGCCCTTCCCCTGCCCTCAGTTTCATCTTGCTGAGTCACAAACATCGTTCCTGCAACCCCTAGTTGTCTCGATGCAGCCAAAACTCACTTCAGATCCTAGACTGGAAGGCAGGAGGCACCTTGTGACTGCTGGTCCAGGCCCTGAAAGGGAGGGGAACTGGCAGCAAGGTCTTAAGGCGCTGTGAAAGCAAGGACAGAAATAGTCTTTGCAGACCCTGCTACACGGCGGCCTGCAGAAGCACGTGACTGCCTCTTGGCCTCTGCTTCTCTGTCTTCAAAATGGGGGTGCTTTCGCAGCTCTCCTTGCCTCTTGGGGCTTGTTCTTGTAAGAGAAACCCAACTACAAAAAAGGGGTCATGGTGAGGCATACATGAGAAACATGGTGAAGACACAAAGAACTCATTGTGTGGTTTCCATAATTTTTATTGTCTAGAATACGGCGGGAACCCAAGGCTGGAGAGACCTCCCTAGTACCTTGAAGCTGGGTTTAGCCTGCGGTTTGAGCCAAGATGCTTGGAGTTTAGAGACCTCTAGTGGCCAAGTGTAGTATTGCACCAGTTTCAGGCAGTCCCGTGCCCCAGTGCCCTGAAACCATAGCGGTACACAAGAATAAGAAAACTAGTGGTGTCTGCTCCGCCCTCGGCGGACCTCTTTGACTGCCTTCAGGAACCCCAGACACAGATGTGAGAACCAAGCCCCTTGCCACCTCTGTCTCACAGGCCAGGCTTAGAGATGGCAGGGCCTGAAGTCAGACACCTGCAGAAACCAGCCCAGCAAAGCCTGTTGTACTGAGGGACTTAAGGCTGGATCTCAGGTGTGCCTCGGGTATGGGAGGGCCTTCTGGGTAAAGAGAGGAGAACCGGGCATGAGATCACCCTTAGATTCTGGTATCAGGTTATTGAGAGCTATTCAAAGAAGAAGGAGCCATATAGCTTCTCCAACCCAGTGGGCTTTGGAGGTCTCTAGGTGTTTGGGTTCTCAGTGTGGGCGTGTCTTGCAAACCGGCATCTGCGCACTAGAGCACTTTGGTCCCAGGCTCCCTGTAATGCTGTTCCTCTACTCTGTTGCAGATGAACCGGCCAATCCAGGTGAAGCCTGCGGACAGCGAGAGCAGAGGAGGTAGTAGCTGCCTGCGCCAGCCCCCTTCACGTGAGGGCCCACTTGTCTCTGACCCCTCCCCCTCTCCTCCTTTCTTCCCACCCTGTCCAGCTACAGCGACTCCCTACCTCTTCCTCTTCCTGCTGCTTCCCCTCAAGTCTGAAGGCTAAGGGCAGGCCTTTGCTGTTCTGGGTGACAGAAGAGGAAAGACAATAGGGAGGGGCTAGGAGACCGGGCCTGCTGGTGGGAGAGAATGGTTTAATACTTGTCTAGAGAAACAAGGAACCATGTAAAAGCTATCATTTTCCATTCTCTTAGGCAAAAAAGAGAGCCTGTCTGAGTGCTATCAAGAAAAACCCACTGGGATGGGATTTGAACACTGCCCTGTGAGAGACACAATGCTTGCAGTCTTATTCTAAGAGGAGTCAAGGCTGTCAAGGAACACACCTGAGAGGGGCTGTGGTGGGGGTGCAGGCCGCACAAGGCAAACATGGTGGATCCGAGCAGGCAGACAGATGTCTGGAAGGAGACAGGGAAAAGGACATAGCTTTACCCACAAATGTTCACCCCAAGCACACATATGTGTGCACACACATGAAAGAGATAGATAGATAGATAGATAGATAGATAGATAGATAGATAGATAGA